>VDFB02358557.1:0-105558 GCA_007258455.2 Sequoia sempervirens
TCATAAAGTACAAATATTTCAAGTGGGATTTACTATGTTATAAAGTCAAATAATAACTTTATAATATCTCAATAGATGATAAAATACCCAACCACTGAAATATTAATATCTCCCTCAATTCTCAGTGTTTTAATGTGTCGTCAAAAGCTGGCGAACACTAAACTACAAAGGCCTGCACTAAGCCCAACACTAAACTAAAGGGATGGAAATGTCAAAACCCACCAAAACGGCCACTAACCCCCTAACCAGATCCTGTCAACCTACAAGGGTCCAAGAAATAGGCTAACTCAACTGCTCCTAAAACTGACTAGAGTGGGGACATTACAATCCACTCTCCCCGAATTTGCTTGTCTACAAGAAAACTCTGTGAAGAACCCTGCTAGTTCAACTTCAACCCTAATGCTCAAACTGATTGTTTTTTTGTGTTTTGAAGGTTTTTGTTTTTTTGAGGTTTTTGCATATAAAGAATATAGTGCGATTTTTGAAAGAAATACTTCTAAAATCTTAAATAAATACAATAAGGTAAAAACTAAAGCATATAGATTCCTGAATTGATAGCAAATGGGTTTATTATTCTTTCTCAGTGATTACAATGCCAAAACCCTAACATGCAGACAAAAAGGCAAAGCAAATTGCAATATTTAAAAACCTGATTTTTTTATTGCAGCCACCCCAAAATGATGAAGATTTAATACAGCCAACATCAGATGACATTTCTCCAGCCTCGAAAGATGTGCAGACTGACCCAGAGTGCAAGGCGTCCCAACTGGTGAAGAAAGAAGACCAAAAGACAAGGCGTCCAGGCTAGAATGCAAAGTACGGCCCTCAAGCTGATTGGTATGGCCTCCAAACAGCAGCAATAAAATCCGTACACTCTTGGAAATGATGCCAGATGTATATCAACCAGCCGCTCAAAGAAAAACACTGTCTTTGGATAATTATTAATCCAACCCTGAATGACAACTTCTCAATATGCTCTGTAATAACTTCTGGATGAAGCTATTTCACTGACAGGCAATAAATCAACTGATATTTCACAGCCTCTGAATTGCAGACACTAAAGATGGCTCGTTCTCCAATGCAGAAGAAAACGGTAAACCCTAGGCTTCGTTCTCTGGAAGAGGAATTCTGGAAATCAATATCATAAGCAATTCATAATGAGGTTTTCACAAGTGAAAACCTTATATTCTTTCAAGAGGGTCAACTTCTCTCAAAAAGCACCATTTAAATAAAAAATTGAATTTCACTTTTAATAATTCCATAGTTTGGGCGCCCAAAATAATTATAATTAATAATTGAACTTGGCCCCCTTGCCATGATGGTCGACCCCTTCCATAAAGTCACTTAAGTTATAATATTTAATTATATTATAACTTTATAATATAAGCTTCAGTTTAATTAATATTTATTTTGGCAAATAAATATTAATATCTCTCTCAATATAAGTCCAACTGACGAACCGTCTGAAGCCGGATGATAAGTGATTGATTCTGCATATGACCAGACTATACTGCTAAAAATAGCAGGGGTGCTCCGCTGAGTGTCTCCACTTACTAAAAATAGTAAGTCAAGCAAATGATGTCCAAACGGCCTCGAACGAAAGTCAAACTAAATGATTCTGATAACTGAAGCCAAGCCATGCCTCAACAAGACCCTCTATCCACCCTATCAGCCTACGAGGGTCACATAATAGGTTAATCTCAAGAACTGAGAGATGTCAACTGGAAGGGAACATTACAAACTCAAAGTTGGATGTTGTAGAATACTATCACCCTTCCAGGTAGCATCCTCTGTCGGTAGATCTCTCTACTTAACCAGATATTCCTTGATAACCCGTCTCTGAAGATGACGCTCTCTGGAATCCAAAATGGCCTCAAGTACTAAAATTAACTTCCCCTCATCATCCAAGGGTGGTAAGTCTGAAGAAGGAATCACCTATTGTCCCAATGCCTTCTTGAGGCGTGATACATGGAACACATTGTGAATCTTACTGTCCACCAGTAAATCTAACTCATAAGCCACCTAGCCAACACACCTGACAATCCTGAATGGTCCATAGTAGCGTGGCTTGAGTTTCTCTACGCCCTTCTTCCTAAGGGTAGACTACCTATAAGGCTGAAGCATCAGATACACCATGTCATCGATCTCAAATAATCACTCAACTCTCCTTTGATCAACATACTGCTTCTATTGATTATGAGCCCTCTGAATGTTATCATGAAGAACCCTCATGATATCCTAGTTCTCCTGCAACAGATCTCCAACACTCGATACTCTGCAATAACTCAGCAATAAATCCAAGAAACTAGGAGGATCATAGCCATACAAAGCCCTGAATGGTGTCATTTGGATGGTCATATGGTAAGTGTAATTATAGCAGTACTCACAAAGATGCAACCACTTCACCCAAGCCTTTTGCTGCCCAGAAATGTAATTCCACAAGTATCCCTCCACCCATTTGTTGACAACCTCCGTCTGTCCATCTGTCTATGGGTGGTAGCTAGTGCTCGGAGTAAGCTCGGTCCCGCATAGTTTGAATAACTCCTGCCAGAAGTTACCCATAAATCTACCGTCTCTATCACTAACAATACTCCGAGGCAAACCGTGCAACCTGAATACCTCGAGAAAGAACAAATCCGCCACCTGTGTAGCTGAGCAGGTAGTAGTGATTGGAAAGAAATGTGTGTACTTCGTCAATCAATTCACTACCACATAAATGTTGTCTCTCCCTTGAGCTTTCGGCAAGCCCGTAATGAAGTCCATAGACAAGCATTCCCACTTCCTCTCAAGTATAGGAAGCGGCTAAAGTAACCCTGCAGGGTATGTATGCTCTTACTTGTTTTGTTGACAAACAAAGCATTCCCTGACATACTGAAGAACATATGATTTGAGACCTTTCCAAGAAAATCTATCCCGTACCTTCCTGTAGGTCTTAAAGTAACTGGGATGACCTGCCATGGGTGAATTGTGAAAGGATCTCAACACCTTGTCCCTCATCTCAGAACCTGGGACTAAGAATATCCTCCCTTTGTAAATGATAAGATCACTCACAAGAGAGTACCTACTGTCCTGTACTATCCCATCCACAATGCCAGAAGCCCACGGATTCTTGGCATACTCTACAACTATCATGTGTCTCCAGTCCTCTGTAATCTCTACCATGGAGCTCAAATGAGGACGGCGAGATAAGGCGTCAACAACTATATTTTGTGTACCTTTGACATAGGAGATGTCAAAATCATATGACCGAAGCTTGCTAACCCATTTTTGTTGTCTCTCATTCAAATCTCGTTGTCCTAGGAAATGTTTCAAGCTGTTGTGATCAGTTTTTACACAGAACTTACTACAAACAAGATATTTCCTGAACTTGGCCATTGCATGCATGATAGTGAACATTTTCTTATCATAAATGTTGTAGCTCCTCTCAGGACCCCTTAGCTTCCTACTCTCGAAAGCTATAGGATGTCAATCCTACATAATAACCACACCAATACCCTCTCCACAAGCATCACAGTGAAGCTCAAACAGCTTGGTGAAATCTGGTATGGCTAAGACCGGACAAGTAGTCATCAGATGTTTGAACTTCTCAAAATACTCATGTGCTAGAGGTGTCCAAACGAAAGCTCCCTTCTTGGTCAAATCTGTTAGTGGTGCAACATGCCACGAAAAACCATTGACAAACCGACAGTAAAAGGCACATAAACCTACAAACCCCCTTAGCTGTGTCAAGGTCTCTGGTGTAGGCCAGTCAATGATGGCACGAACTTTATCTAGATCCATACGAACTCCCTCTCCGCTGATAATGTGACCCAAGTATAATAGTTCTACCATACCCAATGCACACTTGGACTCTTTGGCGTACAAGGACTCCCTGTCAAGTATGCTCAGCACAGCATCTAAGTGAACCATGTGCTCCTCCCAAGATCTGTTGTAGACTAATATGTCATCAAAGAACACCAAAACAAATTACTTCAACTGAGGCTGGAAGACCCTGTTCATTGTGGACTGAAAGGTGGTTGGAGTGTTGGTTAAACCGAAAGGCATAACCAAAAAGTCATAACGTCCATAATGACACCTGAAGGTGGTCTTCTCAATGTCCTCTCGAACTCTGATCTGATGGTACCCTGTTCTCAAATCTATCTTCAAGAAGTAGCAAGCCCCATGTAGCTCATCTATCAACTCGTTAATACGCGGAATGGGATACCTATTCTTGATGGTTTTCTTGTTCAACATCCTATAATCGATACACGTCCTGAGAGTATCGTCCTTCACCAATACAACTGAAGAAGCAAATGGAGACTTACTCGGCCTGATGTATCCCATAGCGAACAATTCTTTGATGGTTTTCTCTATCTCATCTTTCAATCGCTTAGAGTGTCGGTAAGAAGTAATCATAATGGGCTTGGTGCCCTCCAACTCAATAATATGCTCTATGCCCCTGTCTGGAAGTCGACCATGAGGTATATCACTAAACACCTTAGTATGCTTCATCCGAAGCTCCTGAACATCGGGATGATAAGGCGTTTTATGTTGCTCCTCATAAGATGGCTGCAACTGACACTCTACTGCCCACTCGACCATGTCATGCCAAATTAATCTTTGAATTCTCCTGAGTGTTATCTCCTTCAAATTGCTGTCTTTGATGGCCTTGAGTACGTGATTGGTCCCATCAACCTTAAATTTCATCTCCATATCTCTAAGGTTGAGTGTGAACTCGCCTATTGCATGAAGCCACTTCATGCCAAGAACCATATCTGTGTTGCCCATCTTCACCACATAGAAATCTGCTTTAAACTCAAAATTATTCAGCTTCATGGGCAAATCCGAAATCATTCTATCATAGGTAAGAGTATAACCATGGGAAACCTTCACTCTAATCCCTTCAAACTCTTGAGTTTGAATTCCTCTTTTCTCTACCAATTATGCATCTATAAAATTATGTGTTGCACCTGTATCAAGCAACGAAATGACTCTTTGACCAGCCAAGAGTCCACGTAGTCTGAAAGAGCCTTCTCTTTGCATGCTTGACATGTGAGTTTCCTGTAGCTCAATCTCAGCTACATTTTCAACTTAATTTTCTGATTTTTCTAACTCTGAATCATCTTGTACAGCTTGCTGGTCTGAAAAATCAGTCATATCCTCTCCCTCAAAATACCACTCTATGTGCCTATTTTGACCTTTAGGCTTGAGGGGACAGTCATGGTTAATGTCATACGGGCCTTTGCAATAAAAGCAAAGCTTCTTCCTACGTAAATCATTGATCGGTTCTCGATCCAAAGGAGCTGCAAACTTTTTCTTTTGGTCTGAATTTTCTATTTTCTTTGGATCAGATCTGTTATCATTGTAGGATGAGGATGGCTTGGAGTTGAACTTACTACGAGGTGCGCTAAGTTCCATGCTATGAGCTTTCCTCATAGCCTCTTGCAAGGTAGGTGGATCAAATGCCTTGATCCAACCTTTCATAGGCTCGAATAGGCCCTCTACGAAGAGTATAACCAATCTCCTCTTCGATATGTCGATTGCCATGACTAGAGCTTCTGAAACTCTCCAATGTAGGATTCTAAACTACCCAACTGCTTCAACTGAGCGAGATCTCTAAAGTATAACTCTGGATCTTGTTTGTCAAATCTATCAACCAACCTATCTGTAAACTCCTAATAAGTAGTGATCCTGTCATGCTATAGTGTAACCACGCCATGGTGCCACCAGTCATGGACTACACCATCCAAGTGTAGAGCTGCGAACTTTATGGCATCCTTTTTTGCCATAGGATGTAGGTTTAAGAATGTATCTAGCTTGCTAACCCAGGCTCTAGCTGTGACTCAGCCACTACCATCAAAGGTGGTGAGTGTGAGCTTACTGGTAGCATGTCTGAGATCATTGTTCCTGTGCCAAGGTCTCCTATCTGTCCTGATCCTGCTATGCTCTCTTTTTTGTGTTAGAAACCTGTCAAAGTTAAGTTGATCCTTAACTCTCTGTGGCAAGGCATCCCACTCATCATGTAGTGTCATAATATTGTCTCCAAAGATCACGTTACCTTCCTCCTCATCCTCGTTACCCTCTTCTGGCTCATTTCTGGTAAAGATAGGGCGAGTAGGCTTGTCATAGGTACGTGTAGGAGTAACTCTGGGACGTGGAACTCCATGGATACTACCATCCTCTTCCTGATCCTGATTCAAACACCTGGGAATAGATATTTGATGTACTGTTGTACTAAGTTGTTGTAGGACGTTAGCAACCTGTTCCTATCCTGTCACCAAACCTCTCAGAATATCTTTGGCTTCCAAATCTTAATTATGAGCATTGTTTCTTGGGTGGCTCATTTTCTTCTCTATCACCCATGTTATCAAATGGTATATCTTCAAATTGATTTCCAAATGGTCTATTCTCAAACCGGAACTAGTTTGTCTGCAACCCTGGTCTCCTACGTGAGTAAAACCTGTGTGGCCCAAACTGATTATGATACATATGAACGTTTAACCCTCCAAGCTGGCAGGATTAAAAGCTCTGATACCATTGTGATGAGCCTAACTAGCTCTAGCTCAACCTCTGATGTTCACTGACTTGTTTTTGTGTTTTTGATTGTTTTAAAAAGAATTTTAGACAAAAATAGAAGGTGTGCCAAGAATAAAAAAAGGAAATAAACTGAAATAAAAGAAATTCTAGAACAACTGCAATACTATTGAGGATCTAGCAATTCATACAAAGAGATTGCATATAAACAACATACCCGAAAACCTCCAATATTATTTAAATAAGATGGATTTGTACATGCCAGGCAAGATATGCTAAAAACTGAGAAATAGCACGCCTGGAGCTTGGATCTACTTTCTCCCACGCAGAAACTGGAGAAAATGTGCTAAGAAGGTTGGACGCCTAGGATGGAGTCCAAATAGGAGCCAAAAAAGAGGTGTTTTAGCCTCTTGCTTCACACACCTATCCCTAGATGACGACTCCCAATGCAAAGTACGGCCTCTGAAAGATGTAGAACTTCTCACTGTCCCCAAGTCATCCTAGCAACATTGGCACATCAATCCAAGAGGCACCCCTTGCTTCTACAAGGGCATCTTGAGGATGGCCTTACCTTTTGGTGATAGTGTGGAGCAACAAGGGGTTTTTTCATGCCCGCCCCTAGAAAGCCCTCATACAAAAAATTTGCCAATTTCAAAGGGGGGTACATGTCCTTATGGAACTATGGTTTTTGGTTTTCTTTCCTTAGTGTCTATAAAATTACTTTTTCCTTATTTACAAATTAAGGCTCAAGTGTAGAGTGACTAGAGTTACTTTTTTAACTATTTGAATTTTGATTTTTTATCTTTGATTGGGTTGTTGGTTTCTCTCCTTCATATTATTGGAGAAAAGACAGCAATAGGGCACATCTATGAGGGAATGGACCGAGCCAAGGAGCATATTAGGAATTTCTATGGCACTATGGAGGACATTATATATGAACCCATCAAAGATATCATCAACCGATGCTAGATAAGACAATTTGATTGGCCACTTCATACATGTGTCTACTTCCTCAACCCAACCTTCCAGTTTCTTGAGAGCTTCAAGGCTAACGAGCAAGTTATGTGGGGCCTCCACACCATCATAAAAGCTTTGGAGCCAAGTCCACTTTGAGGGAAAATTTTATTCCAAAATTGAGATCTACAAATAAGCTCTAAGAGATCTCTTTTCTCAAGATGTATACAAGTTATCGAGGACAACTACTAGGCCAAGTAAAATTTACATTATTTGAAACATTGATTTAGAAGTTAATGATTTTCCTTCTTTGTTATACATTGAAATTTTAGTATTTGTAAATCTTAAATGTTTTAATTTTATCATTATAGATGCATAGTGGGAAAATTCTGGTGCTACATTGCCCAATCTTCAAGAATTGTCATTTGAGTTTTGAGCCAACCATGCAGCACTTCACAATATGAGCACAATTGGAGTATGTCTAGGCACATTTGCTCCAAAAAGCATGATTGGTTATCAATACAAAGGTTGAATAAACTTGTATATGTGCATTACAACCTGCACCTCCAGCACAATAGTTTAGCTAGAGATGAAGAATTAGCCTACGTGAAGTTGGAGTATGATTCCACATTCAAGTGGATCATTAAGGATGACCTCAGTTTTACAAAGAAGGATCATGCATGGGTCAATTAGGCTAATCATGATCCTGAGCTTGAAGTGAAGGGGTAGTGTTGGTGTGCGTTTTATCATCCACCGAACACAAAATAAAATGTCCAAAGACACTCTATCCTCTCTTGAACAAAGTCACCGCGTATGCTAAGATTGCGAGAAGATCATATGGCGACTCCAAGGTTTCTTTCGTCAAGTCATGACATGTGGATAAGCTCAATGGGCGTTGTAATATGCTAGTAATACACAAAGGGACTTACGTTAAGGAATTTTTCACAAGTTTGGGACCTAGACGGATTTATCATTAAAGGCTTCTTCGTTGGGACTTTCAGTTTGGATATCAAAAAATAAGGCAAAAAGGATAAGGGTTCAGAGGTTCTAATCTATCCTTAGGAATTCAAGAGACAGCAGAGATCAGGTGAAACGAGTAACCACGCTTTGTTTCGCCTCCCTGGGACAACTACACAAAGTGGGTGCAATCTTCAAAGGGTGTGATTATAATTTTCATGCCTCGAATAAGACCGAAGTTGAGCATCCACAATCACAAGCTCAGGGTAACTTTACGCATCGAATGAAAATCATCCATCCGAAGAAAGTATGAGCAATATTTCACCATTAATCTATACAATCAAATCTTGCATTCACTTAACAAACATTCAAAGCAAATTCTATTTTAATTGCAATCTCATTCTAATCTATTTCAAATCTATGGTTGAAAAAGTTATGCAACCTTGCACACCACTTGACAACAAAAGTGATTCAAAGCAAATCATGCATAAGAGCTTTTATTATCGGAAGTAGCAAAATGCAACAATTTCATTTACTGTCTCCACACAAATGAAAGTGAGAGATCACAAGTTTATATAGAGTTTTCAAGAATAAATGGAAGGCCAAGATTAAATCAACATCAACGGCCAAGATTAATACAAATCAACCCTAATTAGGGTTTCCCGAAATAACATTAGTAAACAAAGAGTAAACAAGCAGTGAGGTGGCAGTTGGAGCTATCTTCAAGGGAAGGCGTTCCTATCCTCCTGGGCAACAGTGTGCTCGATGAATCTGGACACGTTCGTGACGACTTCCTCCATCGTGACTGGTGGCAACATGCTTATTCTAAATTCCAGTCTGTCCAAGTCTTCAGCACATCCGATGAAGGTGTTCTCCCAATCCATTTCCTGTTTCACAAAATCCTCTCGGATGGACAAGAGGTTCGCCACCTTTGTGAAGTCCCGCCTCAGAATTGGTCCTATGGTACAGAAGAAGACTTCCTGAACCTTATGCTTTAACCTTTCCAGCTGAATGCCATTTTCTCGGACAATCTCTTTGTCAAACACATCCACAGCTATCATGTAAATCTTCCTCTGAATTTCTCAGATTTGCTCCTCAACTCTGAGCCCATCAGCCTTTGCCTTCTCCAAAACCTCACTCCGCACAGTCAATGCCCAAAACCAATGATGAAAGTCATAAGCCGTTCCTGCAGCAATCACCTTACCCTCGACCAATTCCTGCTTTGGGACGCCCTTTAGTACTCTAAGGCATGGAATAAGCCTCTCCTGAATATCCGGAGGTTGTCCCAAGTTTCTGTCATGTCAGCCAATCTGGAAAGGAAAGATGAAGTTTGTCCGTAGGCGAGCGTCAATCTCTCCATGAACGAAGTCGCTTCTATGCCCTTACTTGCCATCCATTCCTTGGCCTCCTTAGCCGTGAACATACCCTCTTCCACATCCTTGGCCATCTCCTGTGAGGAATTGAGAACAGGAGGAGCTACTGCATCACCCTAATTGAGTGGTTGGGTCAGATGCCGAATATACTCCTTCAGGCGCTCGACCTCCCTTTTGTACTCTTTCTTTTTTCGCCACTTCCTTTTCTAGTCTCGCCTTGATAGTTGAGACCGAGTTATCCAATTCTTCCACCTCTTGGCCTTTTGTTGTTGGGCCAAGGTCTATAGTGGTAATGGCATATTCTTGGGGAGTGATTTCATCTTGTGCTTTGTCAACCGTTGGTACTGCAATCTGTATGGAACGGTCGCCGGCTTCGTCCCTCTGAATCGTGGAAAATTTCTTGGCAAGTTTCTTTGTAGCAACTTGTTCCAACCTTGCCAAGAAATCAACAGTATCATCTTCTTCTTGGATCTCAACTGGTGCCTAAATCTTCATCCTCTCCTTCAACCATTCCGAAATGGTAGGCTGCTCGATACTATCTTCCTCCTGAACATTTTCTGCATTTGGAATATCCAAAACTCCTCTAAGAGCGAAAATCATTCCCTCTTCGAAATCATCTTGGACTTCCATTTCATCTTCCAAACACAGTACTTTTGTGCCCGTAGGAGATGGGGGCTCATCGTCATCCAACTGGATCGGCTCATTGTTCTTGATTCATCTGTCGTAGCCACTAGCTCATCAATGTTTCTAGACGTTGCGGAACGAGATGGCTCCATCCTCTGTCTCTTTTGGGCAGGTTCTATATTTGCAACCACTTCCTCTTCTCAGCAATCTCAACCAAATCATTATTGTGGGATGCGTCGACATTGGAGTATGACTCTGTCTCACTCAGCAAGTCGTACGTGAGCGTCATTCTTTTCTGCCTCAACTCCTGGACCTGCTGGTCGACCCACCACTAAGAATACTTAATCACTGGCCTCATCAACGTAGCCAAATCTGAATGCTTGGACTCTGACCACTTCACAATAGGAAGAGGTTGGCTCTCATCGATGCACGGCTAGAAATATTTTTCGTCGTCTTGCAACTGATCGAGCACTCGGCACAGTCCAGTTGCCCTCATTAAATCCACCGACACTCTAGACCATAATCTCCTCCTAACTTCATACTCATCAGTAGCATTTGCCCAGAAGTCCTCCAGGTCTGCTCTATGTTTATATCTTTTCCCATCCATGGTCCAAATGTGATGATGAGGGTCAAAATTGGCCCTGGACCGATAAGTTGTGAATGGATACCATTGAATTTCCAACATGGCGCTTTCGGCTGCTTGTGCTAACGGACAGGACTCCAACATATTCCCAATAAAGAATGGGAAAGTGATGGCCACTTTCTTACTTGACCTCTAGATGTTCTGATAATCTTCCAACTGTCTCAGGACTTCAAGCAAAATCATCCTATTTGTAGGATAGATAGGCAGCCTATAAGGATTTCCAGTGAATCCTTGGATCCTAATATACGTGAACCTTGGAAACTAGATGAACCAGGATCCATATCTACTGATTAAGCTCTTGGCTTCGTGACTCAATCTCTAGTGAGTTCCTCCTTGAAGTATTCTCGTGATATACATGAGGAAAGCATCGTGCGCTCCCCTAAAGTGAGACTTCTCCCTAAGTTGAAGTTGTGGGTAGCAGTCATAAGACTTGAGCTCATTCTCACCATTTCCTACTTTGCCTTTGCATATAAGTCCTGAGTATCTGTACGTTCTCACCAACAAATAGACGACATATGAGCTCATGTGGAAAGACTTGGTCTTCTCCAAATTGATCAACTGCTCGTGAAGATTGTCGCTAATCATCCGAGACGAGTTGAACATCTTCACGCCGGAGGCAACTTCATCAATAAAATAATACATCCACGCCTTAAAATATGCGCCTTGTGGATTGTCGGCTATCCTGTTCAACATTAGAATGGCATCTTCATAATCCTCCTTGAAATCTGTCTAACGCAACTTCTTAGGCATTTTCTTGGTGGATGGTCTAGGCTTCTCCAGCCATGACTTATTAATATTTGTGGCACACAATTCAGACTGGCTATCATACAATCTCTTGGCGTCCTCCTTGGTCTTATAGACAGTCCAGTGATGTGTCGGGATGCCAAATGCCTCCTAGATTGCCACTTCACCAAGGTGAGCTAGAATCCTTCTGTCAGGTGCAACAATTTGTCTCTCCTGCGCATCATAATGAATGGCGCATTCTACCATCAACTCAGCACATTCTATTGCAGGAGGGAATCCAGCTACTTGGAAAATTCCATTCCTCACCATCCGTCTGGCAATTGGCGTCGGCAATCCAGCATGTCCACATATACTCTCTTTTTAAACTCTGTGAAGTCTACATGTCCAAGATTAATGTTTGCAATATCTTTCCATTTAGAATTGATTTTCAACTCACTGTACCCCTTTACTAGCGAACTTCATTGGCACCTTTTTTGACGATTCTCCCACTGTGGTCATTAACCTGTAGTAAAAACATTAACATTAATACGGAGACTGTAAAATATAATTCATTCTTGGACCTTTTATTCGAAAATTCTACTTTCAGCTTATTAAAGAGATTGAATTTCTGCGAAAAAGCAAGCTGAAAGTAGGCAAATTTGATTGAAATTTTGCCAAAACTTAGCCAGAATGAAAAAGATAGAAGAGGAATTGATAAATCATGGCCAACCAAACTCCAAACCTCAGGAAATATCCTTTGGCTGCGAATCAGATTTAGCTTTTGAGAATTCAATCAAAAAGCCAATGACAGTGTGCCAACTTGCTGAGAAGTTTGACTTTCAGCCAAGAAATCCTTTTACTTCTCCAAAATTTACTTCCTCACCACAAAAAATTACTTCTTCTACTAGGAAAATCGACCTTGTTGTACCCAAACCAAATTTTTTGCTTCATCAAGGCATTTTGCATTTAAAAGTCTAAACCTTGCTAATTTGTTGTAGAACACAGTTTTGGGCAATATCAAGCATAGAGTTTTTGTCAATAGTTTGTCAGTCAAAGTCAGTTATATTGGTCAAACCTGAAGCAGAGACTCAAAATGGAGATTTTCACGATGGAGGAACATCTCACGACGACATTTCATATTGCAGACGGTCATGTTAATGATCGAAACAGAATTTTTAAAGATCAAATCATGGAGATTTCTCAGAGGAAAAGCCCAAAAGCGCAAGTATAGCTCAGGGGCACCCAGTTGGTTGGAGGTCAAGATTCTGGTTAAAATGTTTAAGCATCCAGTCAATCTCTTTAGAATCAGTCTGGCTATCCGTCGAGCTATCCAGCAAAGCATTCCGAGACTCACAGCTCCGGTTATCAGCGACAGAAGTTGAAATCCTTAAAGTTCCAGATGTGAGAATTTTGCTCTTTTCAGGCAAAAGCGCGCCTCTAGCCTGAGGGCGCCCATCTCAAGGAGGGGGTAAATCTTGGCAGTTTCGATGCCGGATGCAGTCAATTCGTTCACAACTAGTCTGCTCCGACGAGATATCAAACACAGTCATCCGACTCTCAGAGTTCAGGCCGCAGTCATCCAAAGATCAGCTTAAAATGGAGTTTTCACGTGTCTGAGCTTCTCCGTTTGTTCCTAGTGCAAGTACAAGCCAGGGGCGCTGGCTTAAAGGAATCTCCAGATAGCAAAATTTGCAGACAGAGTCTTCGCGACATCAGTAGTATTCTAGCCTAGCTCCGCAACGCATCATTCAACTTGTCGATCCGACGTTCCTGGTGGTCGTGGCAGAGATTCTATCGAGCACGTAATTTTACAGGCGAACCAACAAATAATTTTCAGTGTATTTTCACAGTCCAGAGGCGCCTAGCCTTTAGGCTTGTCAGATGAGCCCGTTCGCGTTCGAAGTCTTCACGACTATTGAGCGTTGTCATTTTATCTTTCCAACGAAAGCACTACCGTTAGCCTTCTGATTTGCGGCCGCCGTGGCGCGGCGCAGGTCTTTGGTGTCATACTACAAAGAGAAGACGTCTGAAAAATGACTAAGTCTGGGAGCGGTAATTTTATTTAAAATACGCACTGGAGTTTTTGAGGTCTTAGAAGCAGTTTTCTTGCCTCGTCACCTCCAGTGACTTCTCTTGTAGGCCCTTCTGGCTGTCCGTTAAAACAGATAGTGCCCGAATCGGGTCATCCCAGCTCTAGTTATCAACGGTCAAAGTAGGGTACTTGGATGACGTTAGATTTTTGTCAAAATGACACCAATGCAACCATGAGCCAGGGGCGCTTTTACTTTTGAGGCCCTTAACACGTTTCGTGTCATGCATACGTTGATGCATTATCTCCAAATATACCGTGGAGCTTCGCCTCATATCGCCAGGTTCACCATTCGGCCGGCCGCTAAAATGCTTGAAGTGTTAGATGGCAGCTTAGGGAAATGGCTAAGTCCGGAACCCGTGAAAGCAATTTAATCAATTTTAATTTTTCATACAAACGATGGATTTTGCGCTTATGTCTCCCACAGACATTTCTTCCTTTGCTCGAGAGAGGTTTTCCTCCATGAATTCTTCGATCGGGCCTTCGTGATCAATCTTGGGCCATCCTAAATCGGTCGGTTAATACCGTGATGCTACCGGGCTTTCAACTATAAAATAGGGAGTTAGTAAAAAATGAAGTATCTTGAGCAAATGGACGCCTATGTGCTCAAGAGATGACTTTTCGGAATCAGTAAAGTCAAACGATGAATCTCAGAGCTTCAACCAGTTTGTCAACTGAAGTTCAAAATATGCTTATTCAGAGATGGCGATTTTCTATTTTTAGCGCCATTGCATGATAATAAGTATTTTATTATTATTTTCAAATTTGAACTTCCAGTCAGTGGCAGTCGAACTGAAAGGCAACCAATCAGAGGATTTCTATTCTGGTTAGGGTTTATGAATTCTTGCAGTCACAATTCAGTGCGAATTTCTTCTTATTTATACACGGCGCCATCTTCATTGTTATTCATAAAGCTTTCAAAGAGAAAATTCGATTTCATTAAGAGAAATTTAATCTTAAGTGAATTCGTGGTTTTCAATTTCAAGTTCATATCTTCAAAGGGAAATCGAAGTTATCAATTTTCAAAGCAACTTCAGAGAATTCGAATTTTGTTAAAGGAGATTCATATTTAATATTCAAAGGCAAAATCGCAATTCCTCAAAGGCGCAAATTTCAAAGATAAATTCGTGATTTCTCATAATTTCAAAGGCGCACTTTCAAAGCAATTTGCAATTCCTTGATTGTCAAAGGCGGATTTCAAACAAATCAAAAGGCGAATCCTCAAATTCATATAAAATTCGTATTTTCTTTAGGGAAATTCGAATTTCTTCATATTTAAAAAGGCGCAAATTTCAACAAGAAATTCATGGTTTTTCCAAACAAGGCGAATTCTTCCAGTTCAAAGGCAAAATCTTCATTAATTCACAGAGGCGATTTTTCCTAACATATCTTTTTGCAGATCAAAGTTCACAGTTATCAGTTATTTGAAGAAATCTTGGGCAATTTTCATAGAAGGCTTCATAAAAACGTCTTTTTCATCCTTCAGATCTCAGATTTCTCATAAAATACATATTGCATGTTCCTGAAATTGGCGAATTCTACAAGTCTCAGTATCTGGATCGTTCTCATATAATTTCCTCGAGTTGAAATTGTGCGTTTGATTTTTCACGAATTTTAGCTTCAGAACATTCGTTCTCGAATTGCTGATTTTCTCAAGTGAAAATCTTTGTACAATCGAGTAGAAGTTGAATTTTCGCAAATCTGACCTTCTGGGTTGTCTTAGAATCCTTTTCTGGACAAAACCCATATCTCGGATTTTTCACTAAAAATAATTCTTCGAAAGGCTATTTTTAACTCTCGCAGGCTATTTTTAGATTCCAGAAATCTTGTCAGAACATAGCCGAGTTCACAGTCAACAGGCTAATTTTTCAAAATGCAGTTCACTCAGCTTGAATACAAGACCAAAACCATCCTTACTCATGATTTTCGCAGGGTGGTTGAGACATACCTTCACAAAGTATTGCCAGAGGCAGTGCTAGACCCAGTTAAGATCAGAAGTTCAATCATTCAGAATATTGAGCAATCTGGTTTACTAGAGGCCGCTTCCATACCTATCTCCGTTCACTGTGTTGAGTTTGTAATGGCTTGCATTAAGCATTACAATCCTACTACCAGAGATAGCTGCCATTGATCTGACTGGCCATTTCTGCGCCTCAAACCTTTGACATCGAGGAGTTTTGGCATTCCTCTCTCAACATCCTAACAGAAATTTAGCTTGTTTCTATGGAGCAAGGTGCACAAGCTGCTTGATGCTTCTATGTGGACAAGGTCGGGCTAAATGGCGTAAAGAGATGTTAAAACAAGCAAAGAAACGTGATCGCTGTAAATAATGTGGTCGGTGGAGTATAAGGACAGCACGCCGATTCTAATCACACTCTTGAATCGGGTCTCAGGTCAAGCACATGCAAATGTTTTCCAGCCTTGGATGTATTACATTATTGGTCGCATCATTTCTGGGCAGGAGCATTATGACCGGGCATCCTTCATCAGCGACATTCTCCACACACAGATTACCGGTTTCTTAGTTGCTCATGAGTTTCACATGTGTTCATATCTCATGTACTTGATCGCTTATCAGGGTCAGTTCCGAGGACTTAACACCGTGGGCATTCTCACTGTTCAGAAGGTTTATCAATATTATGATCAGCTTGAGTTCACCAGAGCTGAACGTCATTTCAAGCGTGTTCACGAGGCTTTCTTGACTTACACGTTGAGGGAATTTGGATCCGAGCGTACCGTATCTCTAAGTAGCTGCTAGGGCAGCAATGGATGGATGGGCAGATTGGTTTATTCAGTTCCCAACATACACCTACATCCGAATATACGGGTTTACAGGAAATCCAGCTATGCTTCCATGTTATCCTTCGGATAAGATACGCCTTCGTGAGTTCCATGCATGATTCATCGCCTTCACGCAGTAATGCACTTTCATCTATTAACTTTCCTTTTCAGTTTGGAATGTATTGGTGCAAGTCGGCAATTGATGCTAAGATCACAGGACAAGAACTTGAGAAATATCATCTTAAGTATCTTGTCAAAGCACGTGCCTATGACCTTCAAAGTCATTATACGCTTCCGGAGGTACAAGCGTATATCACGAAATTTCTATGGAGGATTACCGGGCAAATTATGCCAGATGACTTCGAGGTTCTAAGTAGACGCAAGCACGCTTTCTCTCACAGATTTCTGTTTTCTTGTCAGAAGATGTGGGAGGTTTATCAAATGATGAGGGAGAGGTTCTTCCTCAGTTTTTCAGAGAGCAGGTCGATACACAACCGTTGCCAGCAGTAGATTGGTACGCCAAAGAATACGCAACGGTCAAGGAGAGGTCAAGTAGAGTCATCCAGAACAGTATACTTTTCCTCGACAGCAAGAAGACAAGAAGAGTAAGTGTTCCCAAAGCAGAGCCGCCAGTAGTGGTGAATTCTTCGCTACCTTCTTCGTCAAAACCTAACAAGAAAAAGAGGAGTAACCCTCCTAAAAAAGTACAAGTGCCAAACAATTCAAAGGGCAAGGCACTTGCCACTGTTTCACACACAGAGCCTGACAGACAGCCGCTTCCAGAGCCAGTTCAGAGGTCAGTTCAGAGCCTGCCAGTACCTGAGGTTCAGCCTCAAGTTCCTACACCAGTTTCAGAGCCTTCACCAGTCCCAATTCACATTGAATTGGATTTAGACTCTCCACCTCGCAGTGGGTCTTCTACACATTCACTCTCATCAGTACCTCCTGTCGCTAGTGCAGACCCTTCTAGTAGCATTAGTCGAGATCAATCTTGGATCGAAGCTCAGCTAGGAAGGAAGAGGAGGCAGCCATCTTATGTTCTTAATCATTCTGATTTTGATGACATTTACCAAGATGCGCCAGATAAGAGAGTTAAGAATATGGTTCATGTAGAGAGAAACACTGACATGGAGATTGTCATTGAGACCGCCATACCTCTACAGGGGAAGAACTTGGCTGAATTAGAATCTCAGGATTTTGAAGTTATCACAGTCAACCTTGGTCGCAGCACACGCCAGACTCAGGTTGATCTCCTACAAGTTGCCGCATAAAGGCCGTGGATAGAATACTAAAGGGCTGAGAAGATAAGGCAGCCCTCAAGGCTGAAATCGCATACCTTCAATACATTTCTAGCCTTGTGCACATACCAAAGCCATTAATATTCTCATTCAATGCTTGAGCCTCCAAAGCAGAGCAAGTCACTTCAATCATTTAGCTGCATACAAGCGCTTGAGGAAATGGGGAAGATTTCATAGAGGCCGCTATGCTTACGAGTTATATCGCCAAGGGTGACAATGCACTCCAGAGCCCGTGATCCGTCTTCAGGATGAGGAACGGGATATGACAATTAACAAACCCAGGGATGAAATTATGATTGCTCACCTGAGTTTGGCTTATGACACAGTCACAGATGCAGAAGACAGAGAGGCTATCTACTCTTGGAAGACACAGTTGGTTTTCAGAGCAAAGATAGAGGACAGCTTGGCATCAGAGTTGGCTGAGAGTAGAGAGCACGTCACTAGTGCACTCCGGTTTGTGAGAACTCTTGTGTCTCGCTTACCATGCCGTTACCAGATCGAGGGTGGTGCCTACGTGGAGCTTACCGATGTTCAGTCAGAACTCCAGGCACTCATTCATATCATTTTCAGTGGGGATACAGTTGGCTGTAAGGTTACTCAGCTTACAGTCATGTCAGCATTATTCGATGAAGCAATGAGGAGCAGAAGGTAACTTCAGTCTCAGATCACAGCTGGTGAGGACATGCTGCATCGACATAGCATCCTTCGTCAGAGTCTCATCGCTCCAGATGGTGATACAGTTAACAATCTCATTGAGGGGTTGATTGCTCAAGATCACACATAGTAAACTTCAGTTCCCACCTCTCAGGATAGACATTACACACACGAGTTGAACTGGGTGTTACCCTTTCCAGTTAACTCGAAGTTGTCATCACATGCATATCTATTCTGAGATTCGGCCACACTTTGGAGTTTCCTCTTTTAGGTTTTACTGCTAACTCCGATGGTACTCAGCTTAACTCGCTAATAAGGACGCATGCCTCGCACGCTATCCATTTTAGAATAGATGTTTAAACTCAGGGTAGCTTAACTGTATAGTTTACTTCATTAGGTTTGGCAAATGTAATCTTGCATTACTTTACTGCGCTAGAATCGGTGAGATGACTCAAGGTGATTTTAGGGTTCCCTACACCTTGATGTATATAAATAAGAGCTTTTGCTCATTTGTAATTAACTTTTGCTCGAGAGAGAAATATATGCTGCGCCTACCTTGCCCTCAATATTGCTCTTTTTGGTATTTGTTCACGTGTCTTCACTATTTCGATGAATTGTTATGCCACATAGGGTTTCATGCAATTGTAATGGTGGATTCTTTATGTCTTGTGAATCTTTTATCATTTCAATCAAGTGTTATGCCACATAGGGTTTCGTGAGATTGTGATGATAAAATCGTTTTGTGAAGTCTTTACTACTTTCAATCAAGTGTTATGCCACATAGGGTTCCATAAGATTGGCATGGTAAATTCCTCCCATAGTTAGATCTGTTTGAACATCTTTATCATTAAAGTCAATTGTTATGCCACATAGGGTTCCAAGAGATTGAGATGATAAATTTGTTTTGTGTTAATTTACCATTGTGATCAATCGTTATGCCACATAGGGTTTCGAGAAGTTACGGTGTTAAATCTGTTTTGTGAATCTTTATCATTATAATTAAAGGTTATGCCACATAGGGTTTCGTGAGATTGTGGTGATAAAGGCTGTTTTGTGAAGACTTTACTATTTCAATCAAGTGTTATGCCACACAGGGTTCCATAAGGTTGTCTTGGTAAATTCTTAAATCAGTTTTGTGCCCAATAAACTTGTTTAGATTGAGATGATAGTTGCGCCACCTTGCCTTCAAGTAGAGAGTCTAAACTCGTTTATCGTCCGATAGTCAATCCCTGCTCCATTTCCTCATGCTCTGTTTTCTTGAGGGGATAGATTTAAAGTAGATAGCTTAGTTGTAGTTAATGATCTGCTTGAAACCGGAAAATCCTTAATTGCAGCGTTCTTGGTTTTCTTAACCTTGTGCCTCTTCAAGAACAAAAGATAGGACTTAGATTACTTTTCTTTTCCATGCATTCCAGCACAACGAGGGAGCTTCCCCTCCTAATTTGAAGAGCACTCATTGCGTAGTGTACATAGCTGTCCGTACAAACCTGCACTCCAGAGGTGTTAGTTTTTACGCCAACAGACCTTGCCTTCAAAAGAATTGATCTTGCATTACTTTCTTGCAAATTTGAGAGATTAACTTCTCTTCAACTGAGCCTATGAAAAATGAGTTGCTGAAACTCATTATAATGCTGAAGAATTCGATTTGTTTTAGTAACTTCATCTTTTTCTCTCAATTTCGATTTCTTTTCTTCTCTTCAATCAGGCAAGTTTCTATTCTTTTTGAAAAAAATCTCCATGGCAAGCTTATCCAAGCGCCAGCTTTACCAAATCCTTTGATTTTCAAAAATTTGATTTTTCGCTAGGTGTTTATCTTTTATTTTCAATATTTTGGAAAAATATTAAATGTCCAATTAAATAAAATTCGATTTTTCCAAGCTTTAATTCATGGCGAATTTTAATTTTGCTCATGGATTTTCTCTTTTTCCGGCGTAATCTATTTTCCTTCCATGAATTTCTTTTCAAGACATCTTTGGAGAATTTCATTTTTGTCCAAGGCATTTTATATTTCTAAGTGTCGGAAATAAATTATCCAAAGTGTTAAAATGTCAAATTTATTTCCAACCCATTCAATTTTGACCCATGGCTACTTTAATTTTTCTCTTGGCTAAATATTTATTCTCCAAGTTATTTCAATTTGTCCCTTAGCCAAGTTGAATTTTTAGCCATCTTGCCAACAAATATTACGCCAAATTCCATTTTTCTTACGCCATGGTGAACTTTAAATCGTGCTAGGCATGTTTTCTCATGCCAAAATCGAAATTTTCTTCTTGCTTGGCTTTATTTCACTAGGCAAAGTCGGACTTACCATGTGTTCGAACATCTAGATATCTCCTTTCTAGATATTCACGCCTTAGAATATTTCCATCATCCTTCCATTTTCCTTTATACACTTAGCCAAAATCATGAAATTTCTCCTTCTAAACCATCAAATACTTAGTCAATTTCAATTTTCCCTCTTCCCAGACCTCCAAACTTAGCCAAATTTTCATTTTCTCTTCTCTTAGGCCTCCATACTTAGACAAATTTTGAATTTCCTTCCTCTTCCCAGACTAGGCAGACTTTCTAAATGTCTTGCCATTGTCTCTCACATGCTGGGGCGGACTTCCTTGCTTCTTTGCCATGCTGGGGCGGACTTACCAATGCCTTAGCCATTTCATCATCATGTTGGGGCAGACTTCCCAACCTTTATGCCATCCTCTTTAAGTGCAAAGGCGGACTTCAAGATGTCCTTGCCATTGCCTCATCCAAGGCATGGCGGACTTTCTCAACTCCTCGCCATCTTTCATCTCCATGGCAAGGGCGGACTTGCCAAGATGCTTGCCATTCTTCCTTTTGGCAGGGGCGGACTTCCTCCATACTTCGCCATTCCTCATCTCCTCCATGATGGACTTTGAAAACTTCTTGCCGTTTGTCCATGGGTGAATTTCTCAGACTTAGGCGAATTTCTCCATGAATTGCATGCTTTTTCTTCTTGATTTTCTCAAATTTTCTCATTTTGGAGGTCTAATTTTTATGATTTTTCAATTGATTTTTCCAGATTTTTTACTTGCTTTTCCATGCTTTTCTTGATATTTGCTTGATTTTTTTATTTCTACTTTGATTTTTCAATGATTTTTTATTTTTTTGGCTGATTTTTGGTTCTAAAAATGGAAACATTGATTCGTTGACCAAGGTTGATTTTCTAAAAATAGAAAAAGCAAAATCCCTAAAAAATAGGGAACCCAGTTTGGTCCAAAAATGCCAAAAATGAAAAAAGCGAAAAAACAAAAATCCCTAAAAAATAGGAAGTGTCAGAATTGGCTCAAAGCACAGGCGATCCTCGTCTCCCAGACCTTCTGAGCACTTCCGTGACGTTTAGGCACTGATTCAAGCATGGATTCTCAACTTGGCTCGAATGACTCTCAGAACATTGACTTGAAACTCTCATAATGATGACCTCATGAAACCATTGCACGAAAGCAAACCCTAAAAAAAAGCAAACTACTGGGGGTCCCCATTTGCAATGGGGCAATGTGTGAAAAGGTCACAACAAGTATTAGGAGGAGCTTGTTTGTTTAACTAGAAATAAAGATGTTGTTCAAGATGATGTTGTTAATTCTTATGTAGATAAAATGGTTTGCTGCTTGTTCTTTCACATCCAAATTGGCACAGGATCTAGCAGCTTGGATCTAATGTTAGGAGTGGCTCCTCTCAACCTTAGTTTGTTTTTTCTATGTATATTTTTGCTAATACCATCTTCATGGATTTCTAAATTCATTATTTGTGTACAAAAAACAATTTTAAGCATATCAACACATGAAGTTCGAGATATCTTTTTCTTATTTTGTTGTCTACACAATGTGTTTTGTAGATCTAAATAATTAGTTTTTGTCTATATTTGAAGTTAGTTTTATATGAGATGCAATATAATAAATTTTTCCCTGAAAATTTGGTAATTTTCAATTTTTTTCAATTTGCTGAGTTTTGCCGAGCTTGCATTGAGTTTTGGCTTGCTGAGTTTTTGCTGAACCTGAGTCTCAACACTATAGTTTGTCCAATTAGTGATTTTTTTAATTTGTAGTTGCAAAGGCTAATCAAATAATGTATTAGGAGTGTCAATCCTGAAAGTCAGAAAAGCACAGTTAATTACTGACTGAAAACATTTTTTCAAGATACAATACAGGTTTGTTTCAATTTCTTTCCTCTTGGGTGTGTTTTCTAATGAATTTAAAATTCAACAGTGAAAATTTCTCCTTTTTAAAGTTTCAGACTTCCTTTCCATAATTATCAATCTTTTTGCTCTATTTGTTTCCCTTTGTCACAGTTCCATATTTGGTCATAACAGCTTCCATTATCCCAAAACTCCAACACTGGTGGAACAAAATAAATATTTATAAAATCAAAGATAGTATTAGTCAATCCCAACCAACAAGCAACCAAGGCCCATTTCCATCAATTAACATAGCTTTACTTTTCAGTCAAAGAAAGTCACAGAGCATATTTAAACCATAACAAGGACAGATCACTTAATTTTAGCCTTTAAGTGTATTCCAATGAAAAAGACATTAATTAATCCATGAATTTGTCATGTTTCAAAGGAAACCCTGCAAATAGCTATTGCATATAAACAAGTTAAAACCCTGCAAATAGCTATTGCATATAAACAAGTTAAACTGCATCAATAACAACTACTGATTTTTTCTGGTATCTGAATTCAAAGAGTAAAACGCTTGCCTTAATGATCAGTTTATTGGGAGCAAATCAGATAACTTTTTTCTATAACACGTCTGTATATGTCAATCTATGGTGTCTAAAGCATTTTCATTTCTGCATTTAAATAAAGAAGAATGATGCAGAAAGCTCTTTCATTTGGTTCCAGCTTGGTATATGTCAGTTTAGGGTGTTCAAGACAGTTTCATTACCTGTACTTAATATAAAGAAGAATGGTGCACAAAGCTCTTTTATCTAGTTCCAGCACAACTTCAACTAGAGTTGTATGTTGCAATTTAGATTCTCTACATGGATAGGAATATAAAATGTATGTTTTCAAAAATATGACAAGACCATATGACATCAAATTATCAGAACTAAAATCAAAAAAGAACCCAATTTCAAATTGAAACAAAATTTTAAAAATTAAGAAGATCTAACTGGGGTAGATGCGTAGAACATATAATATAGACTAATACCATGAACTGGCCTAAGAAAAGACAAGCAATAGAAAAATTTAAACATTTTTCAATTACGCAGCTAGATCAGTTTGATCAACAAAGCCCAACTCACCAAACATCATATCAGAACTCATTTACTTGGTCGAAGCAGGCAATTAGTGATTACTGATATATAAATGTGGTCTAAAAAACATAACTCATCTTAACATGAATATAAACAATTCTGAAAGAAAATTGAACTTTTAACTTGCTTGGGTAAAATAACTTACAGAATCTCATCCCCTACACCAATTATCGATGCCACTAATGTGCTATTATCAGAAGGCAAAATATCATTTGTTCCATTGCTTATAGCCACCTTAGTATCACGAACTCTAAAGGATGACCTTTTCATCCTTCCTGCTCTTTCCAATCTTCCATCAGCCAATAAATATGCAGGTCTAAATTTTTCCTTGAGTCCAGATGAGTTCTCAATGCACAACAATCCATTTGGTACTGTGTCATGAATACTCCCAATTGAGGTATATCTGGAGAGATCAGGTAAATGTGATACAAATGATCGTATGTTTGTTACATACTGCAGTTACAAGTATATTTGTGAAGTGCAGATAAAAGGAAAATACTGATTGCGAATGCAGTCCACAAAGACCACATGCTATATCTGACTAATAATTGACAACATAGACCTTCCTAAAAAATATGTCTAAACAGCTATTAAGAATAAGTATTACCCTTGATCATAAAGTTTGCAATATGGAACCTTGCAAGTCAGAAGAAAGGCCCATACGTCTCTGTAAGGAATAGCAAACAAGTTAACCAATGACAAAGTTTACGATTTTGTAGCTTGAAATTTACAAAGATGAAAATTACATACAAAAATAACATGATATGAATAGACATTTTCAAAGATAGACCTGTATGACCAATCCAAAATTGGATTCACTCTCATGAAAGGTGGCCATCCTGCAGAGCTTGGGGAAAACTGTTCTTGTCCAACCTACATACACCACAGCATGGGAAAACAATCTTATGAACTTAAAACTCTGGCATGAAACTATAATACAAAGCAATGAAATAAACCACTGTGAGCTTAATAACAATAGAGACGAAAATTGAAATTTTGTTTTCTATAAAATTTCATCGCCTCGCCTGTGCCAGTATACCGCATTAGGGTCGCCAATACGAGTACCAAGGAAGATTGCCTTGACAGGATTTTGTTTTAGCAGCGCCTCTAGACCTGACTTAAAATCAAGCCGAATTATTTCCATCTGCAAATCATAGCTGACACAAAAAGTCTCTAATGAGGAAATCATGTTTTCTGTTGAAAGAACTACAACACAAAGAATTTCTAACTTATGAGGAATCTATAAATTCTTATAGAAAATATCGGCTCACGTTTCTGCAGTCTCGTATGTGAATGCATTGATTTCTGGAAATGCCCCGGGACTCTCAAAATAGATTGTCCTTATTGCATGATTTGGTTTAGACTGTACATGTTCACCGTCTCTTACTCTCATTGCTTCCACAGAAGCATACCCTGCCCGCAGAAGATGCAGCAAAACCTGCAGAATCCCAATAATAATGACAGACCTTAGTTCTGTTTATCTCCCATCCAATGATCCTGCTTACTGTGAAAAAAATAGCCTTCACAAGTAAGGAATGACCTTTACCGTTGAGTCTTTCCCACCATTAAAACTAAAGGCAACTTCATCAAACCTGTAGTTAAAAAGCACTCTATATTAAATCATATCAAATGAAACTGTGTGCATACAATGCTATTGAAGATAATCTCTCACAAAAACTATTGAGGTTCAGAGCTAAAACATACATATAACACTAAGATAATTTAACAGTAAAACTATCTGGATTTAGAGTTCAAATGTAAATCTCCTTAATAAAATCTGAACCATTAGTAAAAATAACTATATGCTCCTAGGCAATCAGCGGTATCCATGAAATAAAAACACAAGATCCCATTGGCACCAAGCCTGACAGCAGCATAGAATATTGGGAAATAAATACAAGCCACCATTGTTAACAAATATCTAAAAATAGGCAAAAATTCATTGCTAATACTGCAGAGACGAGTCCAAAAATAAATCTGTTCCGACCATGGACAATAAACAGCTTATGACTCTTGCCCACTGATGACATCAATATCAAGCCCACTGCCAACTGTAAAATAAGAAAGGAACATCTTGCAGAAAACTGGGCAAAGATTAATTGTTATTCCCTTACCTCTTGTTCAGATTATCAGCTTCATTGTATGTGAGCATGTTTATAGATCAGCCAACAATTGGCACACATAATTCTCAGTTAGTTGGATAGGGCTAGAGTCCAGCCAATACCAGTAAGCTATGGATTTACCTTGGGCAGGCCTAATTAAGCTAAAGCTATTCATAGGGTTAACATGTCATTTGAGGACTGTCTTGTTACTTGTAATATATCTTACTTGACTGTACTTGGGAAGTTGCTCCCTCAAAGCATCTATTTCCAAAATGTGCTTGGTTGGTTGTTTCCTCAAAGATGCATATATTAATATCTTTCTCTTCTGAATCATTAATTGTTTCTATTCATTGATCTATTGCAATTAAGTGTGGCTCCTGGTATGATTGGATTATTTACATGTGATGGCTTAACATCTGTAGACATCTAAATTTGACTGACATATTCCTACCAAAACATCATCATTTTCCATCATTAGGTACCATCAATCCGTCTTCCGCATTTAATTAGATAATTTCATTATTTAATTAAATTATATATTTCACCACTATTAATTAAATTATTTATTTCACTACTATGCATCTATATTAATTAAATAATTAACGTTATTTAATTAATTTCAGAGTAGCTGGATACGCCCGTGCCCCTCCCCAGGCACGCGTATCCCCGTATCCGATACGGATACTTGTGCAATACGCCATGGATACACGTTGGATACCGTACCCACACATGCCCAAAAAACCTTGATTTTCCAGCCGTGCCGGATACTATGTGATTTGATTTTTAAAAAAGCTGACGTGAATCTTTCAAAATATTATCTTAAAAAACTTCAATCATGCAATTTTTTGTTTTGTTTTGTATAAATAAAACCTACACCAAATGAGGAAGACAAATGAAATGTTTTTCTATTTCAGCAACCCATTTTTCTATGTCTTCTACCAATACAACTCTACTATTTTTTTGGTGTTTTAATTTTTACAAATTTAAAAAAGTTAATTGTTTATAATTTTATATTTATATTATATTGTTTAAATGTTAGAGATTTAAAAAAAAAAAACTTATTTTTTAAATATAAATAAAATTTATTAATATATATTTAACTATTTATTCTTTACTAAATTATTAATATTTTAATTTTAATATTATTTTAATTTATATTTTCTTATTTGCTTTTAAAGTAATGAAAATCTCCTCTAATAACTTAGAAAATATATGTGCATGTTTTTTTTATGAATGTCGTATCCAGCCGTATCCATATTGGGGGTCTTAAAAAATGGCCGTATCCGTATCCAATACCATATCCGTATTTGTATCCGTATCCGTGTCCATGCAACTTTGATTAATTTACTAATTATTCTTCTATTCCAAAGTTTAATTAATTATTCATTTCCCACTTTTCCAAATTAAATAATTATGTTTAGTTATTTAATTTATTTCTCAAACATTATCCAAAATAAATAAAATTGTTTATTTTATTTATTAAATTTAACCTTGCACATGTAAATAATAATTAAATTCCACCTCACCTGTTGACTAAGACTTACTCTCAGTCCACTCATCAATCAAATCCACTTCACTCCCACTCACTTTAAGTCCACTGAGCAATCAACTCAGTTCACTCAAATCATGCAGTCAGTTAACTATCCCATCAAATCCTCTCATCAATTCTGAGACATTGATCTTTTCAATCTCACATTCAATCATGACCGTTGATTGATATCTCCAAATCCATAAAACCAACCTTCATCCATCTCATTAATCCTCTCTGATCAGATCTAGAAATCATAATCCTTTTGCAATCATATTCAAAGTGCTTTGTGCGAATCTGAGAGCAAATCATAACACCATTCTCCAAGGTGAAAAAAGGAGAACAATGAAGCTCAACTTGAAGGTCTTGCACATCTAAGGTATTGATTGTTTATTTGATCTTCTTTCAAATTGCTTCATTGGTGTGATCTTTTGATTGTGATTCTTGTTGCTTGTTGTTTATCTTTGAGTTTCACAATTGAATTTCAAGGTCATACAGCATCAATTCTGATGAAGCCTAAAAAGGGCTAACAAGTGTTTGGCTGGGGATGATGGAACATGTCAAGATAGTCACTAGAATCTGAAGTTCAGGTTTAATCAAACAACATTGCAAACAGTAAAGGAATTAAAAAGGAGATCTAAAACAAGCCAGAATGGGAGATCTTCAGGAAGTAATCATGGAAATTTTGCTAAGGGAAATTAATGCCAATCCTTTAAGTTTTGGTGGAATAGGTGAGATCATGGGTGTCAAATGGCCAAAGACAATGAACACCATTGATATAAACACACTGATCAGATTCTCAGTGGAAGCACGGGAATACCAACTCAAGGGCCTCAAGTCTTCACATTTTCATGTGATTAAATCACATTGAATAGAGAAACTTCTCGAGAAGGTTGTATTTGAGATATTGCCATGGCTTATTGCATGGAAGTCTAGATTCCACATTGACAATGCTGCCTGAAGTACTTTTCGGAGCGAAAGGTTATTTTCAAAAGAGCAACAAAAATGGGTGGCTGAGATGAAAGCCTTTGATTTGAAACATTTAATACATTGAAGATAATGGAAACACACATTAAGATCCTATGGTTTATAATTAAGGCTAGGAACATCAAAGATAATTCATTGTAAGCTTAAAGTTACACAGTAAAGAAATTAAAATCATAAAGACTTCAACGGAGTTGATTACTTGGCGAAGGTGGTGCCTTAAGATTATTAGAGGACTCCCAAGGAGGCAATCATAAAATAGACTTATATATGATGAGTGTCTAATCTGATGGTGAAGAGAATGATAAAGATCAAAGAGCAGATGAATTATAAAACAGATTAAGATCAGAAACAGACATTAAGATACTTTGGGTTGTAATTAAGGCTACAAACATTGAAGATAATTCAATGGAAGCTCAAAGTCACACAGTAAAGAAATTAAAATTATAAAAACTTCAATGGATTTGATTACTTGATCAGGGTGGCACCTAAGATTGCTTCCAAATTAACATTACTAGAGAACTCCCAAGGAAGCAGTCATAAGATAGACTCTCATATGACGAGATATGAGTAGAGATGGACAAGCAGGTTGATTGCGGTAATTGTGCAAAACTTCTCCTCTGGCTATGTCATTACCCTACATTTTCAAAATTTAGAAGATGAAGAGGATGATGTGGTAATCATGGAACATTACTCATGTGGCTATGCTGTTGCCCTCCAAAATTTTCCAAATTGCAAAATTTTATTTCTGTAATTTTCTGCTAGGATTTGTTTCTCTGTTATCTTTATTCAGTTTGCTTTCTTTGCTAAAGGGATTCATTTTGCTTTTTTTGCTAAAGGGGGTAACGACCATGATGGCCACCCAAGTGGGTGCAGTGGGAACCAAGGCATGGAGGGGGGATCCTGGCAGGGAAGATGGTATAGAAACATGGCAAGGATTCTCTGAGGAGCAGCAAAACCTAATACATAGTTGGGAAGCATGGGATAAATACTACAGTGTGTCCGAATTGATGAAAGGGGTTGAAGAATGAAAATATTAGCTTGGAGAAGCTGGCCTATCGAGGAGGCAATACAGCAAGGAAGAAACCACTTGTAATTGTCTTGCAAGTCCATCATTCAACTAAGTGGGCTGATGCAAGCATTTGCATTCTCTGCATGATAAAATGAAAATGAATTTGGTGAAGCTAGGATTAAGAATGGAACACATCAAAAAAGGAATTGTCATTCATTTCCAGTTTCATGTACAGTACAAAGGACGGTACAGTGTATAACCCCAAAACAAGTGTGGGAACTTCTCTTCCTGCTTCAGGCTGGTCTCTGGTGAAACCCTAATGACATACAGGAATATTAATGGCATTCATAAACACCACCTGATGAATGCAACTATACTTACAGCAGGCCTCAGTATATTAGAACTGAAACATCACAAGCTGGATGTTTATTAGGCCTCAGTCATTCAAGCTTCTAGCGATAGGATGGAATGCAACCAGGCTTCTCCAGCTATAGGTTCTCAGCCTTAACTCCAATCCTGAAGCTTTCTCATTATAGTATTTACAGTCTATTTTCCATTACCTGCTTAATAGTCCTTGGAATAACTTAAACCTGCCTTTAGCACATTTTGATCATCCATATCATGTTATATGGGGACGGATGGTTCATGGGTGCCAATTTCCCTCCATTTAGTACAACTACATATAGTAGTTATATCTGTTAAGATCAGGCATCAAGTTTGGCTTCTTGTTATAAATGTCTCCCCATCATGAAGCCCATATCCTTCCAGGGAACAATTTTGGCAGAGCAAGGGAGTCCTAGCATATCCTGTGACTGATTTTTCATTCTGTAACTTGTTCAATAAAAGAATATGCCTTTCTTTTGTATAGCAGAACAGAAACAACTTATGAATTTATTCTGATCAGCTATTAATTAATTTTGAGATATTTTTGTTCTTCACCATTTAAAATATTCTTAATAGTTGCAACAAGCATTCAAAGCATTGTACAGATAGATAGGTAGATATTAATGAAGAAGGAAATCCTTGACAAGGGATATGCCATTGTTATGCATAAAAGACATTGACAAGGATTCAAATGTCAAGTATAGCTTCTGACCTCTTGTACATGTTTTTAATATAAGCAGCTGACTATAATACTACCAAACCGCACTAAACCATGAAACTACACCATGTGGGTTATTTTACTCACCACAGAGATGTAACTATCAGGCAACTATTAAAATGAACTCAAGCACTATGGTCTACAGAAGGTCACCTGACTCATATTACTGACATAAACAAGCATAACTAACTGAAACGAACCGGCCACAAGGAATCTACAATCCCTTTTCAAAAGCTTCTTAGTTAAGGTAAATTTTCCTAAAACATATAAATTCCTTTGTAAGAAACCTCCAATAAAGATTAGAGCATTACGCAAGATGCGCCTTAGCAGAACAAAAGGAATCAATGTCTCCTAACATTGCCAAGTATGAAACAATGGCACAAATATTGGAAAAGGCATAAACATGGGGAAGCATGGTAGCCAATAACTCAAAATTATTCATTAAGTTTAATTATTAATATTTGTTAGGTTCAAACTTCACAAAGACAAAAGCAAAAGTGGCTTCTCCACAATGCGATAATCAATTTAATTTACATCAACATTTTAGATCACACTTTGTGATCCATTGTCAAGATAATTGAGATCAAAACAACGAAAGTATTGCAAGATAACTCAATATAAAGTTATAAACAATAGATGTCAAGAAAGGACACGGAAACCAATAAAATTAAAAATTTAAAAATATAGATTTAAAAGGGAAGATAGGGATAAGATTGTAATATGAGACCTACGGAAAAGAAATGGAAAGAGGCAAAGAAGCAAAGATGAGGAGAAAGGAGAGCATAATTAAAAAAGAAAAGAGAACCATTGAACCTAATGAGGAAAGGAAATATGAAAAAGAATTGAACCAAAGAAATAAAATAATGTTAGAGAGACTATTATAAGGGAAGGTGAGAGGTCCAATGGATGCAGTTGGGAAATAGGACACAGGGAAGAGGAAGAGATTGAAGAGGAAAAATGGAAGTCACGTATGGCATCTATTGAAAGGTTTAAAGGTGTTCAAGATCAGTTATCACAATTGTGACTAACAAGCACCCACATAACCTATTGCATCCCTTGGACCTCTCACCTTTCCTCTCAACTATCTCTCCAATGTTATTTTAATTCTCCCCTTCATTTCTTCTTCTTTTTCCTTTTCCTCATTAGGTTCAGCACTTCTCTTCTCCTTTCTAATAATCTATTTTCTCACATTCTCTCCTCACTCTCCAATCTCACTTCCCTCCCTCTTTCCATTCTTCCTCCATCTCTTTACTTTTATCTTATCCCTCAACACTTAGCTTTGTATCTCATAGGTCCCATATTAAAATCCTATCCCTATTCCCCTTTTAAATCTTAATTTTTATTTATTGCTTTTTGTCGATTTCCATGTCCTTTCTTGGCATCCATTGTTTAATTGAGCTATTTTGCAATCCTCTCAATGTAATGGCCCCTTTTGGTAAATTCCTAATTTTAGGCCTGCAAAACAATAATCGCTAAAAACTGATATTAGTAATAACCAGTATTGACTTTATGGTAATATTCAAATTAATACATATATATTATAATATTGAGAGCAATACATCATAGCTAAAACATCATAATATTTAGATTTATAGTTCAAAGGATCATTCATATTTGAAGTCAAAACATCTTATCATCATTAATGATTATTCCAAAGCATATTCCTATAGCCAATCATATTAGGAATTCACTAGAAATGCTTGCAAACCGCAATCTCAAGGATGGTTGTCCTTGTATTGCGAGACCAAGGGTGGATCCCCATCCATCCATCTTGGGATGGCATACTTGAGAAGACCCTCAAGCCTAGGAGCACTCATCTGCCTTCTGGCCCACGAACATGGTAGGAGCTCAAATCCACTCCATCCCTTAGTCCACCTTGGAGGCGCACCATCCTCCTTGATCAAGCCCAAGAGCACCCATTCGCCTCCCACCCCACAAGCATGGAAGGATCTCCAATCCATCCATCTCAAGATGGCATGCTTGATAAGATGCATGAAGACCGCCTTCCTCAACAAGCCCAAGAGCATTCATAGGCCTTTCGGCCCACCAACCTACATCTCGAAGTGGTGTGCTTAATGAAGGAAAGGCCAATACTTGACCTCTCATGAACTCAAAAGGTTGATCGGCCTCCCTATTTGCAAATACTTCTATATATTCAAAATCAATTGCTAAGGGGGGTTCACCCCGCAGTGTGACGGTAAAGTCACAGGCCTTGTTGATAGGGCATCACAGGTTCAACTCTCCCTATTCCCAAACGCACGAAGGATGATGTTGGCTCTCTGTTGGCGTTTGTTCAAGGGCGAAAGGCAGATGCAGTTCGTGGTCCCAATCAACGGTGGTGTTCAAGCCATGCAGGCCCCGCAACAGGAGCATGGAGCAGGCGCCAGGTGAAAGCAATGGTAATGGTGCAAGGAGCATTGGGGAGTGGAGCTAGCTGGAAGGAGGGAGGAATGGAGAGATAAGGAGTGATTCATGGAGTGATAAGGCAGTAGAGCGATAAGGGGTGTCAGGAGTGATAAGGTGTGGATTAAAGGTGATCCCACTCAGCACACTGGAGAGATAAGGAGCTATAGGGATAAGGAGATCAATTTGGAGCGATAAAGTGGAGGCGCTTGAGCTTGGAGTGATAAGGAGAGCAAGGAAGAAGTAGAGGGACAGGAGGAAGAAAGGAAGAAGGAGATAACAATAAGAGGCAAATCAACGAGGTGTTAATACCTCAGCATGTACTTGGGGATGGGATCCCCCATTGTGACCCCACTAGTTCAAAGCTCTAGTCAAAAGCGATTACTAAACCAAAAAAAAATCGATTGCTAAGGGAATCTACTATATTAATTGGTAATAAAATATCATTATGCAATTATAATATATATATATATATATATGGCTATTCCTAATTTATATTCTAAAACTTACTTCCCAATTAATTTTCTTAATGAAAACAATATTTATTTCCAATAGATATCTTATATTTCAATTTCTTATTTTCCTTTTTACAATCTGATCCACTTTGATGCCTTTCACAAATGATTCAACCTCCTTTCTATATCCTTCATGGTGGGGTGAATAGTCACAACTTTTATAATCATCACACCCTTTACAAGGGATGCACCCATCCTTAATCCAAGCGTTGATTTGCTTAATGCAAATCACATGCCCATTAATTATTCTTGTTTAGGAATCGCTGCCAATTAATATTGATCATAATGGATAGTTGGCCCTTATTTCCTTCGCCCAGGCTTAAAGGCAATGCTTGGAGTTTTAAAGTGTTGAGATTGTTTGGTGAGAGTCATGTCTTCATGGTGGGGGCATGACACTCAATCTCATTATTGTAATTTTACATATATTTAATCCTAAAATTGATTACACTATCAATCATTCTTTTAGCTATCAAACTGAATTGAGAAACAATTGAAATTCTTTTAGTCTTTGCATAATGAAATACTAATTTTTTATTGTTCGAGACTTCACAAAATAATTAATCACCATTCCCCATAGCCTCCCTCCCATTAAAAAAGATAACACCTTCCAACCTAATCATTCAATGAATAGCAATACAAGTGCTCTTTGTATGTTAAAAATTTCTATGATTTAAGCAAATAAACATAAACTTTTTGATAGGTCATTGTTAAAAGCATCACATTAATGTTCATTTAGGAACTACAATGTAACCATGCACTCCGAAAATAGGGTTAAAAGACACTTGTCACTTCCTGCATATGAGATAGTCTTGCAAGCAGCTAGTTTTAAGCTCACAAATCAAATGTCATCACATTTCTTCTTGCCTAAAATAAGATAGTGATAATGGTTCCATCAGAGGAACAAGATTCACCAATTACCCAGCAGACTTGCTAAGTCCTGAGTCAAGCAGGCCTAAACAAGTCCTGCAGACCCATTTCAGAGACCCAGTGAGTCTGGTCAACTCTAGCTGAATCTGGCTCAGTCTGGCAAGTCCAGGAAAAAAATTCAAAAGTCATATTTTTTAAATTCTCTATAAAGGCACCAAGTTTCTGTGCCAAGTCTGAACCCTCATCAAAAATCAGTTTGCCAAGTCTGTGCCAAGCCCAAGTCTGCTAATTATGGATTCACCATTCAACTACAACAAATCTACTCTTTTGACTTTTGAGTAATTAATGATGACACTTTGCAATGAATATTTGCTGTTAAGGGTCCTTATCAAAGAGACCTTATTAAAAAGTAGAATTGAAGTCAATAAACTCAATGCGAAAAGAATTGATGAATGGCTGTCATAGTTGACATCAAAACACATGGCTACTGCTGATTCTGAGATTGAAAAACAAATTGCCCCTGTAGGCTGATAATGGTGTAAATTAGAACATAAACAAGTAATAGAAAAAATCATAAAACTGATCTCCTATGAAAACAAATGATATTCAAACATGTACCAATATATGGGGAGTTACTTTTCTATCCTTTGAGATCAAACTTCATCATTAAGCATCATGGTCATCCTAGAACAGTACTAAGATTGTTAAGCGTGAATGAACATGAAATCTAAAATGAAAATTATATTTCCTAGAAAATAGTCTCAATAAAAATTCATATAAAAGATGGAATCATAGACTTTTTTATTGAAAGAAACAGTTTATAAACTACATTCTACCACAAGAATTGACACCTGGACAGATAAATTGATGATCCATGGTGCCACATAGCAATTAAAAGCCAACCAGAGGATTCCTACAGGAATGAGACCAACAAGTTTCCACCTGCAGAACCTTCATATAGCCAGTGCACATCGCACAAGCTCTTCTAGAACCAATGAACCTAATATTCAAATGAGATGCATTTGAGACCTAGATCTTGCAACCACAAAATCAAATTTGCTATAGCAAATAATGATTTATAACTAACATTCAGAGACATGATCTTATAATACATAACGATAGATTTAACTAATATAGTAATCAACAATTTATGATCAAACTACCAAATGTAGCAGGTGAAAGTGAAAATACAGAAATTGATGGTACGGCAACAACCTAGTACTTATCCATCGTATTCTTTGTAAGCTATATTATCATCAATGGTGTCAATGCATTATGATGTGACACAATTTTCCAAATAAAAACAAAACTAATCCAAGCAACAAAAGGTGCAAAATAAAACAGCAATAGTTAAGGCAAAACTCAACTTCACTGCTATAGAAATTCATATCAAAATACCAACCTGCAGAAAGTAATCTTTGACACCAAATCAATCCAGAATATTATGCTACATAACAGATATCAAAGTCATGCTTGTTTTAATTGGGTTTGTATATAATCTCAACCTCTTCTGTTGTATTGGAGATTTTGGAGCAGCAGTTTTTGGTTCCATGCTGCATACAAACAAATCCAATGTAGCAATTGGGCAAGTTAGTAGTAAAATCATCAATGGATTTCGTCTACGTAAAGGAAGCACCCCTGAACTTCACCTTTTTCTATTCAATACTGGATATACAGGACATTTTGCTTCAGCTCTGCTACATTTTCCCCTGGGAAACTTCATTTCTATGGATGGAGTCTTCGTGGGTTTATGGCTCTGTAGATTACCTTCACAGTTGTTGGCACGATGTGAAAGATTCATTTTCAGTTGGGAGGGTTAACTCCAATTTGTTCAGCACCTCTGCCCCCTGCACTGGCACCTGATGGTCCTACTTGCTATGTTAGCTAATGAAAAATCCTGCATTATGAAGCTGTAATATTCCCCTGCTTCTTACATGAAATGATCCCAGAAGGCTGCTGCAAGGCCTACGCTTTTATTGAACATACTCTCGAGCTTGTTTGCAGATAGCAGTTGTCCAGACTCAGGATAACCTAGAAATGAAGCAGTATGAAGGCCTAGTAGGAAATTTGATTATAGACTGATATCTATTTAGTTCCTGTTTTGGTCCCTAGCAGCGAAAGGCTGTAATATAAATCTGTCTTAAATTGTCTTCTAAATTTGCAACGTTGGCTCTTTAATCTCTTAATTCCAGGGGTGGGGGACTCATTATAACTCCCGATCAACCAATTAAAAATTAAAAAAACATATCATATTTGTGAAGAAATGTTTCTAAGACCACCATGTGAGAATTTAGAACAGGCAACATATTTCTCACAAAGAAATGCGTGAAGTAGTTATAAACAAACAAATATGATGTGAAAACCTGAAATATTTAATTAATTATCAAAAAAATACTACTTTAAATGTAAACCATTTTTTCTTTCCTTTAAATTCAAAGAATTTTTTTACTTCTCTATAAACCCTTTGCCGCATTCAATTGTCAACCCTTGTCTCATTATTTTCATTCAGATTTATTAAGGTGGGAAAAAAATTTGAAAACAATAATGGTTTTGAATGCATAATTGAACACTTAGTCTACATTTTTTTCAGATAATTTATGGCTCCAAATGCTTAGAAACTCCGTTCTTATGAAATGCAACGGTTCGTTTCCCCTACATGAGAATCCTAACAAAAATAGCAATTAAAAGAAAAACAAGCCCAATTTGCTTTCAGATTATTTTGCTCTAAATTTATACAAATATTTCTTGGCTTCACCGGCTTTCTTAAAACAAATAGAATTTCCTTTTCCTCTGCGTAAGAATCTTACAAAGAAAAACAATCCCGATTTGTCTTCAAATTTATTTTGGTCTAACTATTAATTAGCAGATTCATCAGCTTTCTTATACCAGGCAGCATTTCGATTTCCTCTGCATTAGAATCTTGACAAAAACCAATTAACAAAAAATAAAGAAAAAAATTCCCAATTCGTATTCAAATTTATTTTGCTCTAAGTTTTTACAAATAATTTGCAGCTTCACTAACTTTCTTATAACCAGCAACATTATGTTTTCCTGTGCATAGAAATCTTAATATTAACAGATGAGAAATAAGTAAATAACAGAAACCGCAAAAAAAGCTTTCACAATTTTCCTTCAAATTTATTCCGCTCAAAAGTTTGTGAGATGATTTACGGTTCCGAAGGCTGAGAGCTTTGATTCATAACAGTAAAAAGAGTTTAAACAGAAAAATTTAACAGTCTTACGTGTAGAGCGAAAGAGTTCTTTGAATAACGTAAAGTGATTGCTTGAATTTCGCCTGCAATCTTTTGTCACCGCTCTCCAACACTGCTTTCTCGATCTCCATTGCAATTGCAAACTCTCTTTCTTCCTTATTTTTTACTATGTTTGCAGCGACAGAAATAATGTGAGGAGACCCTAACAGAGTTCTCCGGCCCGGAGAACACGAATATTCTGGGCATTTAACAGATGAAAATGGATTTGACCTATCACGAAATTCGCGTTCATTTTATAAACAAAAAATATTTAGCGATAAAAGCACCTTTGTATCTGTACTCTTTGTCGCGCCGTGTTTTGCGGAATTGATCTCCCGTCATTTGACGGTGCGGGGAAAATTTTGCTGTTTGCTGATGTGGATTTGTGTTCTAGGGAATAACACTTATGCTGATGTGTTATTTTTAGAGTTTTGTTTTTTGTTTTTTTCCAGAACTGCTCAGTCCGATGGGCTTTAACCACAGTACAGAAAGGAAAGATCGGGGCCTTTCTGAAAAGTCTAAAATGCACTTGATTGTATTTGAGAGCATGAATAGTTTATATTTGAAATGGTGAAAATTGCACGCATGGTTTATGTCTATATGTGGGCCCATGTTGATTAGTATAGAACGGCCTGGAATTTGATGGTCTATTTGACCGTTTTTTGCCTCTCTCAAAAAAGACATTTCAGTGTTTAACACTATGGGGATGCTAGGACAGCTAACACTCAAGCTCTTAACTTGAAAAGCAAAGATAAAGAGAAAGACGATCCGTTATGGCTGGAAGAAGAGAACCATCAACTTTGGGAACGAACCTCTCAAGATAATAATTGTAATGTCACGCACTTTGGGGCAGAATTGTTGGGCGTATGCAATTTATTCAACTTGGTAATATGCAATGGTATGAGATCATGGCCAAGTTCGGGCAATATCACCTGTAAGACCTCAAATGGGCAAAGTGTGGTGGATTATGTCATTCTATCTCGTAACTATACAACAAGGATAATGGAGCTAGTGATTGGTAAATGTCCAATAGAATTGAAATCAGATCACAATCCAATATATGTAAAACTTGACATCCACACAATCAAGCAGCAAGGGGAGCAAAATCTTATCAGCAAGAAGAAAACACCCCCACAGGGAAGGATTCTCATGACGCAGGAAAATCAGAAAATTTTCAAAGATGCCCTTAAAAATCTCTTTCAGGAATCTGGAAAAAAATCAGATTACATAAAGCAGCACTCAATAAACAAGAACACATTGATTCCTCTAATACACAAAGCTTTGGATGAGTGTAAGAGGAGTAAACCCAAGAGAGGAAATGCAAATACTTTCCCAACAAACCCATGGTTCGATGAAGAGTGCAAGTTAACAAAAAGGAAGCTCCGTGAGGAGGGAATGACAATAGAAAACAAGAAAGAGTATGAAAGGGTGATACGAAGTAAAAAAGAAAAATATGTAAGTACAAGAAGATTGGAGCTGATTACCCTTGGAAAGAACAATCCCAAGAAATTTTGGAAAGAGCTACAGCAGAAAAGAAAACAAATAGAAAATAATATTACAAGCTCGCAATGGCTAGACTATGCAAAACTTCTTTATGAGCGTGAGCAGGATAAACATAGACCTCCAATAATCAACGCAGACATCGAATTGTTCACCGTTGAAGATGTTAGTCAAGGCATAAGAAGGTTGGCAGGTGGGAAAGCACAAGATATTGATGGGCTGCAAGTAGAGCATCTAAAGTGGGGTATCGAGGTCCTTGCACCCTGTATCAGGGGCATTTTCAACAGGGTTATTCAAGAAGGCTTTCCGGAAGGATGGACCACTAGTGTTGTTATTCCCTTGCACAAAAGTGGTGACATAAATAACCCATCAAACTACCGCACTATTATGATTAATCCTCTTCTTGGAAAACTTTTTGGAAGCATGATTGAGCGTAGGATTAGCAGTTGGGCTGAACAAGAGGGAAAAAGAGCTGAGGGACAAGCTGGTTTTAGGCCCAAACATTCCACTATTGACCATGGGGTTACCCTTAGATTCTTGATTGAGAAAATTTGGGATGTTCAAGGCGATGAAGCTTATTGCTGCTTTGTTGACTTTAAAAAAGCCTTTGACACGGTGCCGCGGGGTAAGTTATGGAAGAGAATGGAGGATTTGGGAGTTCCGCATGAGCTTAGGGCGGCTGTTCATAGGCTATACGAGCAGGTCAGAGCTAAAATCAGAACCAATGATGGTATGTCAGAATCCTTTGGCAGCGATGTTGGTGTCAAGCAAGGCTGCCCGCTTTCCCCAACGTTATTTGGGCTTTACATTGATAAGTTGGAAGAATGGTTAGGCAAGGTTGGTGGGAATGGCATTCATTTGGCCAATTTTGTAATAAAATTGCTCTTATATGCTGATGATCTCATATTAATTGCTAAAACTGCGCTGGATTTGAGAAAGCATTTGAAGGCTCTTGAAACGTTTTGTCAAGAAGTCGGGATGCAAGTGAACACTAGCAAAACCAAAATAATGATCTTCTCGCTGCGGAGGAAAAAACAGCAAATTGAATTTCTCTTTGAAAGTAGACCGTTGGAAATAGTGGAAGAGTACAAGTACCTTGGGCTTGATTTTCACAACAAACTCAGTTGGGAAACATGTAGAGCAAAAAGAATTCAGGGAGGTTGGAAAGCGCTATACTCTCTGCAAAATAGATGTAGAAATGTTGAATTATGGGATTGGAAAACTAAAAGAACGCTTTTTGGGCTTCTTGTCACTCCAGTGATTCTATATGGGTGTGAAATTTGGGGCAGCAATATGTCAGACCAGAAATGGAGACAAGTGGAAAGAATACAAAAACATCTAATTATAAGCAGCCTCAAGCTTAAGACTACAGTGCCCTATGAGATTTTATTGGCAGAGACCGGTACTTTTCCCTTGGAGGCCTCGGCGATGATTCGGTTATTAAGCTACCTAAAGAAGGTCCAGAATATGGAGAGTCATCGGTGGCCTAAGTTAATCATGAAAGAAGAGCTAACTAGAAGAAAGAACACCTGGATGAAACAAAATATCAAATGGATGAAAAAATGGGATGTTGAGATGCATGAATGCCCAAACACAAATGAAGAAATAAAAAAATATGTGAGAGAAAAATTTAAATATGCTATATGGATGAAAAAAGCAGGACGCAAAAAGGATTACTATATCAAAGAATTCAATCCCACGAGGGATCACGAAGAAAAGGCCTATATAGGCGCGAATATCAAATGGAAAGCAAAAATGTTGATTGCCCAATTGCGTACTAGTTCACATCATCTTAGGTGCGAAACGGGCAGGTGGGTGGTTCCTAAAGAGGAGTGGGAAAATAGAAAATGTCGTTTTTGTAACATGGGTATGGTGGAGACGGAATGGCATTTCACCATGGAGTGCTCAACGTATAAAGACATCCGGGCTAGTTATGGGGACACCGTGCAGGTCGATAATTTAAATACTCTGTTTGAAGAATCAAGGTTAGACAAAGTTGCAAACTTCATCATCAAAATTCACTGCAGGAGGGCCGATCTCGAACGGAGTTTACAATCTGTTTAGGGCCTTTTCTGGGTGGCTCTTGTGCTGGTCTTCGGTCCCTTAGGCTTCTTTGGCCTCGTGGACGTCATTAAAATTTTTCATTTCATTTCATTGCATTTTGGACCGTATATTACAACCTAAAAATTTAGTAGACCGTATTATTTGACTTGCTATATTTTTATATAACCGTAAATATGACTTTTAAAATTATTGTTAAACTGTAAAAAAATATTGTAGTATATATATAATGTTTATGATAAAAATATAAATTAGTTTAGAATTGGAATAATTCTTTGTAATTTCACTTTATATTAATATATATAATTTTTAATATTTATTATAAATATATTTATTAATTCAAAATCTGTTCAAAATAGAATCTTTTCAAGATTAAATATAGTTCTTTCTAATTTTTAAAATATTTTTAACAATAAAATTTAATATTTTAACATGTTTACTAATAGTTATCATTGCTTTATATTAATATATATGATTTATAAACTTTATTATAAAAATATATATTAATACAAAATCTTTTCAAAATAGAATATAATTGTTTTTTAACTTTCTGAATATTTTAACAAGATTTATTTTCTATATGAATTTAGAAACTTCTTGTTAATTGCATAGTAAATTTAAGATTTTTACATTTATTTATAATTATCAATATTTTCTAATTTTACATTTTTTTTAATATATATAGGATATCCATATGAATAACATAACACAAATTTTCACTAATTTTTCAACAACATTTATTTTACAGCATTTTGTTTATAGTGATTAGTGATTCGAGCTTTGATTTTTTTTTAATAGATTTGAAATTGATATTTAAATTTTTTTGACAGTTAAATTTTTTCATAAAACTTAAAGTGACAGGCATTTAAATGAACAAACCGTCAGAAAAAATTCATTTGACAGGTAGGGGTGGCCGTCAAATTCCAGGCCTGGTATAGAATAATAATAATAATAAATTCATAAGTGGTATATTTACCTCTGAGATTTGATCTATGATTATTCATTTTTTTAATTATTTATTATTTCAAATCAATTTTAATATTTAGATTTGTATTATTTATTTTGGATTAGATTTGTGGGTGCATAGTTATTTGCATCATTTCTACGCATGTATATCTAAACTTTCAACATTTAAATGTTAATCTTGTTGACTCTTTCTTACTAATGATTGTGAATAGACTTAACACACATTTGTGTGGATTTGTGTGATATGTGGGCATTATCATTCATTTATAAATAACTTGAGAGATAGATGAATCATCATAAGAGCATTCTCATGAGGGCATCATAGCAAAATAATTGAACATCATAGTTGCATCATAATCATATGCAAAGTGTGTTAGATTGATCGTCCCAGGAGCTTGACAAAGGAGAACATGGCCCTTATTTAACAAGTTCTTAAACAATGTCTATAGACACCAACCCACTTTAAACATAGTTACACCAAGTTGAGGTCAGTATATATAGTTTTACATATTTATCCATTTCCCTTAACTTACACTTCTAAAATTTAACCATGTTTGTTATGTAGATATAATAATATAAATTCATATTACCAAGATAAAAACATGCATTCAATACACCTAGAACATTGGGCATTCTCTAAGCTATTTCCCCTACCACTTCTAATTTACCTTGTTGTCATTCCTCTTGTGTTTTGTGTAGCACTTTTTCCCACTTTGTTTCATCTCCTTTCCATATTCCTAGTGTTATATGGGCTCTTTTCATCCTACTCTAGTGTCTCAACTACTTCTTGCTTCACTATTCATACTCCTTCCTTCCATCCTATCAACATTCCATCTTTAGCTATGCCTACTTCTCCCCCTTTTACTATTATCTCATCTCCCCTTACTCCTCATCCTCTTTGTACACCATACATTATCTCTCATGTCCCTCCCACTCTTGTGCCCACTTCCACACTTGATACACTTTTGCAATAGCTGGATAGAGTTAGGCTCAAGTGGCTTCCATGCCTAGTGTTGGACAAAAAATTAATTACACTCAAACATATTGTGAGAATAATACTTCTAATATTGTTGCTTTTAAGCCTCAAATTGCTCTAAAGTTATGACATCGAGTGACCCATTGGAAATTATAATTCAAAATTATATAATGCTAGTTTTAGTATTCTTCTTCATATATGTCTATTGGATCCATCTACAAAGTCACCTAAGGGGTATAATGAGCATGTATTTTATCATGGGGTTAATGGAAATTATAGAAAAATTTACATGACATGAAAACACACATTAGAAGACTTGATTAATAATAGTAAGATATGTGTTAAAGGTGTTAATGATGGGGCAATATTTTTGTTACTCATGCTAATCATATTTTACAATTTTTTTTTATTTTTTTTCCTTTCACTCGATCAATCTAACAATGTAGATTTTCATTAGGTGCACAAGCATCTAGCTAGTGATATAGTACATATACATGTGGGTAGAGATGCAATGGATTATCATAATGATGATTACCTTTCACATGCACATATGTATTATTTTGTGGGTATAACACACAATACAATTTTTTATCCTCCTACACCTTTGGGGATTTCCTTTTATGACTAGGAGATACCACACAACGACTATTATGGACCCTCGTATATTTTTAGTACTATTTATGTTCATACATGTGGTGTATCCTTATTGATCCAACTAATCAATATAAAATTTGTATCAAAGAATTCTTATGTAATCATATAGGTATGCACATTTAAATATTTTAATAAAGATGACCAATGAAGTACTTGATGATTCTAAGAATTGTCTTGTCTTGTCTTTATAATGCAATCTTAAAGAAGTGAATGTGTTATTCCTTTTCTCAATAGATTCTCTATGCCACTTAGTAGACCTTTGCTTGAATAGTTAAAATAAGTTCATTCTACAATCCATCAATGTTTGAAATATTTCCATGAGAATAAAATTGGCAAGGTGAACCAAGATACATACAAGTTTATTTTAAATTTGAATCATTTCACAAAGAATACATATATGAAGACCCCTAAGGAACCTCCTTGTGGACCTACTAAGAAAAAATTTGTTATTTGTCTAATATGCATTTAGATGCAAATCAAATAATAAAAGAATCATATAAGCCATGTAACAAATGAATTCATATTTTTTTAACTTCATTCCCTTCGAAGGCATCACAACAAAATCAAGAAACAATGTATAAAACACCTCAATTTGCACACATAATTCATCCCAAAAGGGAATGTTTTAATACTTGTGGTCCTTTATGGTAAATGAGATCATTATGTTCCATGTTTTCTTACATAAGAAGAAAATAAAGAAATACTTAATTCCCATCTTCTATAAGAATAATAATGAGAAAGACTCATTTCTCACCCTTCATGTCAAGAAAAGAAAGGAATGTTCTATCCTTATCGTCCACACCAAAACAAAAAATTAAGGTTTCAAAATCCTATTGCTTTGTCTTCTAAAGGTCCTTATACTACAAAAGCTATAAAGCAAACTTTTATTGACAAGCAAGCACATAATACATCCATAAAGCCAACTCCAAAAACACATGAATAATTGATACAAAAAGAAAAAATATATATTTCACCTCTCTTAAACATTTGTTACTTAACACGTGTTTAAGCTAAATATTGCTACGTCTTGATATTTAAAGACATCTAATGTGCCACTATTCAAAAGAGGAATTTACATATAAGGATAAGGTTTGAAAGAAGGAAAAATCATTAATGCACACTTTAATTTCTAAAGGGTGGAAAGACCTAGAATCTACATCATTTATATATAAGCCACCTAAATGCTTGTGTATGTTGTCTTTGAATATTTGCTTAGAGCCATAAAGTTGGTTGATCTAGGGGCTTGACCTTGGAAAACTCGATCCTAGTAATTTGCAAGATTTGCCTAAGATGTTTATAAAATCTCATTCCCTATAAGTGTATTTGAGATCAAAGTTCAAAGCAAAAAAGTTTTAGAACTTTTTGTTTTATCAATTCAAATTCATGCATCATTATCAATTTTGTGGTGATCAAGATTGAACTCAAAGTGCTCAAGATCAACCCTTAGAATTTTATATGCTTGTTCAAATTCTAAGGCATTTATCACATTGCAAGAAATAAATTTTCATATCTTCACGGATGATTCCAACATAAATTATTCATCATTATTTTAAAAACTAATTATCTAATTCCTATAAACTAATTGTAATATTTAGTTCTACTTATTTATCACCCAACTTTAAATTTAATCTAAACTAATTACGAGGCTTCTAATTATATTTATTTCTTAACCTAGATTTTCTTAAGAGACGTATAACAAACTTTGATTGTTTTTGTAATTCATGATACTGAGAGCACAAATCAAAGCTATACGAATAATTGATCCATTTTACTGAAGAGTTAAGCACTATTGAATATCTATTATGTTAAAATTGTTTTGAGTCACGATCTCAACTTCATCCTTTTAGAACTCTATGAACTATACCCTTGACAAGACCAAATACCTAATAAACTTTTGTAACTCAATCGACTTTATCAACAAACTAAAAACTACTTATTATAAATATCAATATAATAAGAGTTTTATTCCCCTTTCTCTTATATTCTAACTTTTCACTGAACTTATACACTTGTCTTGGGCTATTAAAGTATAAAAACATAAAAAAATTGACTTGCTATTCTCCTCCACTCAATAGCGTTTAAAAGTCCTTTAGTACACGTTATCCTTTTAATAGAATTGTGTGTGGAATTGTTCCATTTTTCCTCAACTATTCATTGCCGCCTATAATTGTTTACTAAACGAATTTACGTGGAACGCCATGCAACTTCCTTAAATGAGAATTTGAGGATTGATTGCGTTGAAATTGAGCTTTCATGCAACACACGTTACTCAACCCCTTCTATTTTGCCGTCTATGAATTGCAGTTTGACCAATCACGCGTTTATGGTGATGTGATGCAGGTGTAAAGAATAGTGTGTAACGGTTCTAGGTAGGTGTATTGTTTCTTTAAATTTTATGTGTTTTCGTCAAATACTTGTATATTTTTTTGGTCTATTTTTAATTATTTGTTTTCATATGGAGGAGACGTAAACAGTTATGCATCCTCACTTTACAGTCTTTAAATGGTGTAATATGTTTGTATAGAAAATTAAAATATATCTTATGTGAAAATTAAAAGTTTGAAGTTATTTTTAGGGTTCTAGATAGTAATAATTCTAGACATTAAAATTGTTGTTTCTATTTTAAATTTTAATTTAATTTTATTGTTTTGTTTTAATTTCTTTACTTACATTTGATTAATTGAAGTAAATTGATACAAAATGGTTTGATTATTTTCTAATATCTCATTTTGATGATGTTGTTTTCTACAAAAGTTTTCATGTATTAAAGTTTTTTTGTGTGCCTCTCAAGTTTGTAAGTTATAACTACAAACAATTCTAATGATTTTATGGAGAGAGTACCACAATGTATATTCTTTTGTCAATTTGAATGTTCAAGTTGTGAAAAGGGTGTTACTTTGCATCTTGTCATATTTGTATTAACATTTTCTTGTCTTTTGTAGCATAAACAAAGCATGCAAAAGCTTATTTTTTGGCAATGCCCTTCAAAGCACGAATTTGGGGGCGCTAAGACTTCAAAGAGGTGCCCAAATTGACAAACCTACCATTAATCCCCTCAATTCTTGTTATCCTAATCTCCCAAGGAAATATCCAAATTGGATCATTAATAGCTTGCTTTCTAAATTTTGTAGTCTACTCTTATAATTTAGAGTTCCAATCTCTGATAATCTCCCCTAGTATTTACCTATTATTTTAGATGGCATTTAAGATATTCAAACTAATGGTGTTATTGTTGCTATTGTACTTCCACTAGTTGTCCCAACATCATTAGTAGATCACACCTAGCATTAATCTTATATTGGTTTGTTTCATTTTTAAATAGTTTTCCAAATAATTGAAATATTTTGTGCAACTCTAAAACCCTAATATTTTTAGATCTACATTTCGTTTATTATGAGTAGATTAGTATGTAAAATAGAAAATAAATTTACCACCCATATATTATACACTAACATACAAAATAAAAAATTATATTCACCAAGATGTAAAGAGGAATACGATTTCACTAACTTTGGCTTTGGTAGGTGGTGTAATTTAATTGCAGAAGTGGGCAACAAAGAAGATTCTAAACTAGAACTATGAACAATCTGTGATAGGGCAAAAATACTTGTTAGAAAATGAACAACAAACAAAAGAGTGCAAATAACAACTACAAACACCCTACACCTCAAGACTGGCCTAATGATTAACTTAACTAAGCAAAATGAAAGATTTCACCTTGTTGAGTTGTCCTTTGGTTGGCCCTTCGATCTTCGATGATGTATGCTCCTTTGGTGGCAAGAGATGCAAGCTATGAGAGGAGATGAGATGGAAAATGAGTGAAAATGGAGGCAATTATGAGAATTTGGCTAAGTATGGTTCAAGAGAAAATATTGCAAGAGTTTGGCTAGCATGAATGATTTCCCCTAAAATGAGAAAAAAGAGGGGGTATTTATAGAGAACTTTGGATTCTCTAGGGAAATGGACGGTTGAGATTGAGCCACCAAGATCAAGATGTAGGGCTAAAGTGAGTTGAGAACTCACAAGCCCTCACATCTTGACATGTGGCATGTGAAGTGGTTTAAAAGAGATGATGTGTTCATGAGATGGAAGGAGAGTATATGACATGGCGATAGTACATAGTACCTTGGGATTTGACAAGATCTCCTCATAAAGGAGGTCCTTGTCCCCATATGAGTGAGAGGACATGTGAGGAATTAAAAATTCCTCAAATATCCACATGGGGATGACAAAAGGAATTTTAAATTCCAAGGAATGCATTGAGAAATTAAATGTGAATTAAAATTCACATGGAGAATGGAGTGTCTTCTCCAAAAGGAGAAAATATTTAATAGGGTTGACTTATGACACATTCCATAAATGACAAGGAGATTAGGTTGTCCTAATTAAGTGATTAAGGTTGTGCAAGCACTTGATTAGACAAATTAATGACATATTAGAGGCAAGTGGAAAATTAGGAAGAGTTCACATGTGACTTGATGTGACAAGTCAAAGATCAAATGGGGAAGAGAAAAAGGAATTTAATATTCCTTGGAAGGATAAAAGGAATTAAAAATTCCATGAAGGGTTGATTAAACTAGTTAATGAAGGATTAGAGGAGGTTTAGGTGGCTAAGAGAGATTAGGGGCCAACTTGCAAAAGTTGGAGGATGTGACACATCCTAATCAAGGATTAGGCATGTGCACATCCCTAATGATAAAATTAGAAGAATAATTAAGATTAAGAAAGGGATGTGACATGTGAAGAATTAAATAAATGTCATATTTATTTAATTCATTTGATAAAAAATGAGGATTAAATAAATAAGGTATTTATTTAATAATTAAATACCTTAAAGATTTGGAAAAATTAAGGATATTAATTAAATAATAGCGATATTACTTAATTAATGCAAATAAGGGGATGCCTAGACGAAAGGGGATAAATTTGGATAAATTAAGTGTCCAAATTTAGGTGTCTACACAATCAAATTGAATTCACTCCAAACTCTTTTCAAGGGAAAGTCCGCACTATGCTTTAATAAACTTAAACAATTATAATAATGACGGTTCTTATTTTCGAGAGAATGAAATTCACATTTATAAAAAAGCATCTTAGGAGATTAAGATATTAGGTGATAATGAACACAAAGGGGTAAATGTAGAGTTTTGAAAGTCACCAAAACAAGGAAGAGATCATTGCATATTTGAGAAGTTGTCATCAAAGGTAATAAAAAAAATCGCAGGTCTTGAAGCCACCATCATCACCAAAGGTAAATACAACTTGTTTTAAGAAAGAAGATTGGCATATACCTCTTTTGGTAGACCCTCAATCCTACTCTTTATCAATTATAGAAATTAAAATTTTATTAAATTACTCAACTTACTAGGCACTTAATTTATTTTGTTATTTCCTACTAGTTCTAGAACATGATATTTGAATGAGAAATTGAAACTTTTGGATTTGTGTCTTGTATAAGCTACCAATATTGAAATTCTCTAGGAGTTCATCTTTATTTGTTGTGTTTTTCACATATTGGATCTCATTTCTTGCAATTAAAAAGAGGGTTTGGATTGCACAATAAAAGAATATGTAGTTGAGCTTTGATGATGGTATGTTGTTGACCAGAATTTGGAATTTCATAATGATCAATATTAGGTGCTTTGACCTCCTTTAAGTTGTTAGGATTAAGGTGTCATCTACCTTGTAAATCTTAGATTGTATTGTCAAACTATGACAGAGTAGTTTTCGAAGCTCATGGCACCTCCACAAAAAACTTATTATTCATTATTAATTTTCAATAAATGCAATAAATCAATATCTATCCCTTGTTTTAATGTTGAATACATTGCAAGAGCTAAGGGAATCGCACCATCATGGAATCAACTAGCCATAATAAACAAGGCTCGTAGCCTCCCAACACCAAATAAACTTTTTTGTGCTCACAGGTTTGCTAAGATAATATGTAATATTCACTTAAGTGTCAATTTTTTTAACTCAATCCATCCATTAGCAATCATTTCAAGAGCAAAGTGGTACTGAACATCAACTTTATTATTTCAAGCATGATACATAGTATTCTCAGCCAAATGTATTATACTTTTGTTATCACAATCAATTTGAATTGTTTTGCAATTAAAACCAATACCTACACATAATTTTTGTAAACATACTACCTTTTTAGAAACATGGGTAGCAGCCATATTCTCTACTTCATTAGTGGATAAAGCAACCATGGGTTTCCTCTTACTCATCCAACTTTTAGCTCCTCCAAACAAAGTAAGCACATACCCACCAATGGGTCTTTGACTATCTAAGTCACCTACCTAGTTTGTATTAATAAAACCTTGTATGTCCAATGCCTTATCTACATTGTTAGCATCTACAGTGTCAAAAATTGCATACCCTTCCAATTTCACCTACAATTTTGTATCCACTTTAGTGTCCACTTCCTTAGTATTTGTGTAGGCTCATCTTAGCCCTTGCATCCACCTTTTTCCCCTTAGGATACTCAAGACCCTTTTTTAGTAGCTACCTTTACACGTCAGTCTTGTGTTAACCTTGTGTCTTCCCTGTTTCCCACCGATTTTTAACATAATTTGTTTGGACACTACCATGTCGTGTAAACATCTACGTGTCGCACTAGCGTCCCACGACATTTCAATGTTCAAATGGTCGTTTCTGAGAATGTTTCCACTTGTCACCTACCTTGGTTAGTGGAAACAACTCGAGATGCCTTGTAATGGCTCGAGAATCTCTCTTCCCTCCTCTTCTCTATTTTAAATCTATCTTTTCACTTCTATTACTCTCTCACAGTATTTCTCTCTTAGATATTATCTCTCATTCTCTCTTCTCTTTTTCCCTTTCTCTCAAGCTTGCACAACTCTCTACAGCTTGCTACAACGGTCTCAAGCTCTCACAACATTCTCTACAAATCTCTTGGCTCTCACAACTCTTTCTTTTTTCTCTCTCTATTTGGCTTCCTCAAGCCTTGTAGGTATATCTATTTGTCTTAAGTCTTTCAGCATCTTAGGATTTATCACATCCCTTGTCTAGGCATTTATCTTCTTGTCTATTTATCTTTCTATCTATTTGTCTCTATGGTTGTCTATGGAGTTGGAAACATTGAAATGGGGGTTTGACTTAGGCAAACCCCTAACACTGCCCCAACATTTTCCCTTCGTCTTATGTGTGTAGTATTGAAGACATTACTTTGTTGGAGGCTTCATTTCTCAATTTCTTGTGAGCATTTTCTTTGTCTTCTCTCATTTCACTTACATTTCATTTAGTTTACATTGCTTTGGTTTTTGTTATACTTTGTTATTTTCTCGCATTTCAAGAGTTCCTAGTAATCAGAGTTGATAGTAGTCACTTAGCTATTTTTCTAAGACATTCTCAACTTTCTGTTTGTACGAGATGCCAACGCATTGTGGGGACATCCACGCATCGCGTTGTCATCCTTGGCCAAGAGCTTGTTAGTCTATCCAAAAAACCTCTATGACCTACACTTTATGTTTCTAAAACTCACCATTTTATCATGTCACCTAAGCTTTATTCCTTGAGGTAGTTGAGGACCATTCGCTCCATGGAGACTTTTCTTGTCCTAAGACTCGAGCATAGAAAATCTCATCCTCTACAACATTAGAATAAACCAAACAATAATTAGAAGTACCACACAAATATTTTAACACCCTATTTGCTTAATTCTAGTGCTTTATACCAAAGTTAGATATAAACTTACTCAAAACTTTCACTCCTTGGAAAAATATCTATTCTAGTGTAAACCATCGCATACATTAAATTTCCTACAACACTAGTATATGACACATTAGACATATCCTCAAAATCATCTTCAAATTCATGACACATATCTAAAGTACACTTAATAGGTAAAGAAATTTTAATTGGTTTTCAATCTTGCATACTAAATCTATGTAAAACAATGTTCACATACTTAGTTTGTGATAACCAAATTTTTCTATTACCTCAACCTCTTTTGATTTTCACTCCCAATATGTACCTTTTCAACTCAAAATCCTTCATCTCAAGTTTACTTGAAATTTGAGCTTTCAACTCACTAATTATAACTTTTGCATTACTAAAAAATAACATATCGTGCACTTATACAAGATAATAATTAGTATCTGATCATCAACACATTTAATGTAAACACAATGATCCTCTTCACTTCTAAAAAAACCCGATTTCAATACCAAAGAGTTAAATTTTTTATATCACATCCTGGTTGATTATTTTAAACCACAAAGAGACCATTTTAACTTGTAAACTAAGTGTTCTTTCCCTTTTATCTCAAATCCTTTTGGTTGTTGCATATAAAATTCCTCTTCCAAATCTTCATGCAAAAATGTAGCGTTAGCATCCATTTTCTCAATTTCAAAATATAAGTAACAACTATGGATAAAATAAATCTAACAAAAGATAATTTAGCAACATGAGAGAAAATTTCACCAAATTCAACTCCCTCTTTATGTGAGTATCCCTTAGCTACCAATCTAACCTTATACTTTTTCAATGAACCATCTACTCCAAATTTATTTTTGTAGACCCAATTACATTCAATGGCCTCCCTTCCTTTGGACAAATGAACAAGATCTCAAGTAATAAAAAATTCTAAAGCCATCATCTCCTCTTGCATGGCTAGTTTTCAAGACTCACTATAATCTGCAAGAATAGCTTCCTTGTAGGACCTAAGTTGATTGTCAGTACTCAATAAATCAAATACACAACAAAAATTTGGTGGGTTATACCTATGAACTCATTTTTTTGTTATTTGGATCTTCTCGAGGGTGGAGTAAGTGATTCTTCCTCATGTTCTTCAGTATCCTCAACTTGTTTTATCACAATAGAGTGTTCCTCTTCAAAACTTTCACTTGAACTCTCTCCTTATTCTTCATCCTCTAATCCATCATTATGTTCTTTCTGATGTGCACCTTCTTGCTACAAATAAAAATGCACTATATTTTTCCTTTCTTTCTCTTTTGATTGTATAAGATCAAAAATATTTCTAATTTCCCTAAAAATAACATCTTTAGAATAGACAATTTTTTACCTGTTAGAGGATTTCATAGCTTATGTGATGAGCTTAGATGATTTGAGGGTTACAAACTTGATAACTAAACTCAAATATATGATTTTAAAGTAAATCATTTAAATAGCAACACTAACTTATGACACAATAACATCCAAACACTCAACTTCAAAATGTGTAAATGTAAATTAAGATTTTCAATTACATGCTTGTTGCATAGTCAACAAAATGAGAGAGCAACTGGAAATGATATAGATGTGATATAAGCTTACATGAATTTATTTTTGTAAGGTATTAGTCTATTAGGAATGTCTATCCCTACACCTCCTCAATGCCAAATCCAAATCTCATGATATGAGATTATGATTTCGATAATTGGTGTCTACTTCGAACTATCAATTTTTTTGAGGCATGAAATCCTTAGTAATAATGCCCTAATCACCCTATTTTTGGTCTAAAACTTGTTCTTTCCACCAACAATTATTATATAGGGATGGTTACAAGCTTGTAGGGTCTAATTATGGATTTGCACATAAATTCTTAGTTCTAACCTTCCTTTATGGTAGTGTATCTTTCTTAAGATTTAGATCTATTATCTGGCGCCATGTAGTTGTTGCATGTACCAAGAATGATAGCAAGTGCAGATGATTAGATTTGTCCTTTCTTCAAGCTTGGAAACTTTTGCAATATGGCATGCGCCTCTGGAATAAATTTGTTTATTCACATTCTAAATTTTATGTTTAAGTATAAATTGTAAAATTGTGAGGAAATAGATATGATAAGGTCAAGGTTTGTGTCTTGACCTTAGTGGATAACCATGGTTTTCAGCCCAACAATCCACCTCAAGAATCTCTTCCCAAATTCATATCCATTTTCTAGTTGATTTCTCTAAGTGGTCACAAACACATAAATACTTGTTAGAGCAAGGTTGACACCTAAAACAAGGTCAACCAGAAAAATTATTATTTCCAAAAATTGGTGCACACAAGGTATAGGTCAATTAGCTATTGGTAATAATTTTAATTTTAATATTATTAATAATATTATTATTTAGTCTTTAGTGTTTCAAATCATCAAGTTCGAGGCCTATTGGTCAACCTTCGAGGTTTAGGGACATGACAATCCTCCCACCCCAAGATTTTTTGTCCTCGAGCAATTTCAAACTTGAATACTCAAAGATCTCCACCCCTTCCCAAGTAGCATCCTCAAGTGGAAGATTTTCCACTTCACCAAATATTCTAGAATTATCTTGCTCCTCGACTTCTTCTCTCTTAGATCCATGAATGCCTCAAGCTCCAAAATCTATTATTGTTTCCCTTGATGATTGAACTACACAACACCCAGAAATTACCTACAAGCAATTATCCTATCACAAAAGAAAGATCAAAGCAAATGATTTGCTATGTGACCAAGAGAGAAAAGACTCATCCAAAAAAGCACTGATATGTGCAATGTATTAACCTGAATAGTTTTCAATCAATGGTTACAATGAATGTGCATGCTTATAAAAGCATGAAAAAGCAAACCCTAGATGAGGATTGCATTAGATTAAGACATATGTCACAATCTAATGCAATCCTCATCTAGGGTTTTCTTTTTCATGATTTTATAAGCATGCTTATTCATCGTAATCATTAATTCAAAACTATTCAGGTTAATACATTGCACATATCAGTGCCTCTTTGGATCTATCTTTTCTCTCTTGGTTGCATCGAAAATCAATTACTTTGATATTTCTTTTGTGATAGGATAATTGCTTGTAGGTGATTTATAGGTGTTATGGAGTCCAATCATCAACTTCAACATGGTATCAAAGCTTTGGTCTGCAATTCCCTTCTTGAATCTGGGAGATATTTGATCAAAGATATTTTTTTGGGGATCCTCTAGGGATTTGACCTTGAGCAAATTTGTGGGCATCTTTGAAGGCTCGTGGGTATCTACAATAGCCAATATCTTTTGCTTCATATATTTTTGAGAAAAATAATTTATGGGTTTTGTTTAAAACCATAAAATACCATTTGGGAATCTACTAGATTTTGCAAATAGTGAGCAAAACTTGCAAAAACGGCTATCAAAATTGCAATTGTTTGCCTTAAAGGTGAATTTTACTTCTTTTTTTCATCAAATCACATGTTTTGTTTTTTGGGTTTTCTTGACAACGTTGAAATATTATTTGGGTATCTATTAGTTTTGGCATGCAATAAGTATTTTTTTTTAGAAATCAAATCAGAAGGGTCGTTTCTTCATTGCCAACTGGCAAAACTTACCCCTTTTTCAAAAATTCATAACTTGATCATAAAATGTTCGTTTTTCAAAAAAATTATATTGTCGGAAAGTTGATTACATCCTCTACAGAGATCTGAGGTTAATTTTTCTTTGTGGAGGTAGATGTGAACATTAATCCTTGCACATGCAATCTTTCCTTTTTGAATGCTTTATGTTTTCATTTTCTCTTTGATTTTTGCATGTTTTGCATGTTCTCCTTTTACAATCTCGGGGTATTGTAATAAATGAACTTCATTAAAGTTCCATCAAGGGGATTCTTGCATAATATTTGGATTAGAGTGTAGTCATATGGCATGCACTTTGATCCTATCTTCATATTGATGACAACTCACATGGGTTGTATCTGGATTCTGTAGTTTATTTTGGCCACAATCTTGCTCATAACTTGACACATTTTGGTTCACATTGGCTCACATCTTAGATTGAGAGCTTATGGTTAATGATCCTGAATCACATAAGATTCACATTAGCTCACATATTAGTTTGTGGGCCATCAATTTTATGGTTAATGTTCTAAATTCTTCATGGTACTTGCTCCTATGGATCAGTTTTAGTCATAGTTTGGCATCAACATCGAGATACACATAGCTTCTAGATTCTTTCATCATATCATTCCAATTTATAGGGGGAATTTCTTATGTATCTATGTGATGGATGGTGTACTAAGGGGGTCTTATAGAGTCCTCCATCTTTCATTACTTGGTTGCATTCTCTATTTATTTTGCATGATCATTTTTCAATCGACTGTTGCTTCATAGATTCCAAGGTTGTGTTAGTTTATGAGTTTTCCAGTGTTTCTTGGCATTAGGTCTATTGTTGCTTTATCATGATTTTGACCTAAGTCATTCAGTGACTCTAATATGGTTTCTAGTAAACAAAATTATCTTTCCTTGTGTGTCAGATTAAGGATTCTAGTGTTATGCCACAAGTGTGCTTCTAGTGCTTCTTTGCAGTAGGCTATCTCATTATGGGGAGGTTGTATGGTCTCTCTTATCATTATTGTATCTTTTGGGGAGGAGTTTTTCCCATTGGGTTTTCTCCTTTTCCCCTTTTTTGCATATGTACATGGGTACCTAACATGGCCTTGTAGTCAGGACCCATTCATGTTTTCATACATCCATCCTTGCATTATTTGCATGTTTCTTATTCTCCCTAAGTTGCACTTAAGGGGGGTGTTGGTGTAATTAAATATTTAATTACATTTTTTTTAGTTTAATTAGTTCCTAATTAGGTTTTCCTTTTAGGGTTTTTCATCTTGCTTTGTTAAAGCAAGTTATCTCATGTAATTCATTATTTTCAATATATTATTTGCACATCTTTATGAAAATTGCTCTTGCATGTTTGATTTTCTCCTTATAGAAAAGCTAATCTAGATTTTGTAGGTGATCTTGGTTTTATCGAGTTTATTTTAACCTACTGTCCAAGGGCCTTCTTCAAGAAGGATACACGAAAATATGTTGGATTATATTGTTTATTGGATGCTCCAACTCATAAGAAACCTCACCTACCCTTCTTATGATCTCGTAGGGTCCATAAATTGTAGTTTCAACTTTTCAACACTACTTACCTTGATGGTAGATTGCTTGTAGGGTTGTAACCTCAAGTATATCATATCTCCCACCTTAAAAACCCTCTTAGTTCAATGGTGATATGCGTACATATTTTTCTAGTTTTAGGATTGTTATAGGTTCTCTTTGAGTGCATTCACAATGTCTAATATTTTTTGAATGCAATCTTTTGCTCTCGGTACTCTACTATCTGAAAGAATGATATCTATGAATGAAATAATATCATAGCCATAGAGTGCCTTGAAAGGGGTCATTCCTATAGACATGTGGCAAGTAGAATTGTAGCAATATTCTCCTAGGTGTAACCATTTGGCCCATGTTGTTTGTTGTCCTATAACATAGTTCCTTAAATAACCTTATATTTAATTATTCATATTTTAATCAAATAACCATTGATTTGTAGATGATAGCTAGTACTTTGAGTTAATTTTATACCTATTAATTGAAAGAGTTCTTACCAAAACAAACTGATAAATTTACAATCCCTGTCACTTACAATATTCCTTAGCAACTCATGAAGTCTAAAAATCTATCTAAAGAACAAATCAACCACTTCTGGAGCCCTTTACTTTGAATATATGACATGGAAATGAGCATATTTAGTGAGTATATCAACAACTACATAGATAAAATCCTTACCTTGCACCTTTGGGAGGCTCGTAATTAATCCATGGAGATACTATCCCATTTTTTATTTGGGATGGCTAGGGGCTACAACAAACTAACTATAAAAATGTGTCATGTTTTGTTTTGTTGGCATACCATACACTCCCTAACATGCTTCAACACATCATTTTTGAGCCCTTTCCATGAAAAATTATCCCTCACTTTCTTATATGTCTTATAGTACCCTGGATGATGAACAAGTGGCATGTCCTGACAAACCCTCAAGATTCTTTACTTCACCTTTGATCTAGGTACAAGATACACCCTCTCCTTGTATAGGAAGAGCTCATCCACCATGTTGTATCTATCATCCTATAACTTCCCATCCAAAATTCCAATGAAAAATGTGTCCTTGGTAATTATAGCATCCTTCCAATCAGCCAATATGTCAATCATAAAGCAAAGAAGAATTCCTAGAGAGTGCATCAACCACCACATTATTCTTTCTCTTAACATATTCAATGCTAGAATTATAGGCTTGTAACTTACTCACCCATTTTTTTTCTATCATTCAAATCCTTTTGATAGAGGAAGAATTTCAAGTTGTTGTGATCTATTTTCACCACAAACTTCCCACAAACCAAGTATTACTTGAATTGGCCAATGTGTGCATGATTGCTAACATCTCCTTGTCATAAATGGAGAAACTCCTTTCTATCTCCTTGAGCTTCCTACTCTCAAATACTATGGGGTGTCTATTTTGCATCAACACTGCTCCAATCCCCTCTCTTGAAGCATCACATTCTAAAACAAAAGGAAGTGAAAATTTTGGCATAGTAAAAATAGGACATGAACTCATTACCTCCTTGAGCTTGTCAAAATCTCCCTGTGTTGAAGGGCTCCAAGAGAAAGCCCCTTTCTTCATCAAATTTGTCAATGGGGCTATAAATTTTGAGAAACCTTTTATAAACCTTAGATAGTAGTTGCATAGTCCCACAAATCCCCTCAAATATGTCAAATTTCTTGGTCTAGACCAGTCTTGTATTGCCTTGATCTTTTCCTCATACATGTTAACCCCTTGGGCACTAATCTTGAATCCCAAATATAATATTTCAGTCAAACCAAACTCACATTTATATGCCTTGGAATAGAATGAATTCTTCTCAATTATTCCAAGCACTTCATCTATGTGCCTCAAGTGATCCTCCCATGTTTTACTGAAAATCAAGATATCATCAATGAAGACCAACATAAATTTCCCCAGTTGCAAAATAAATACTTGATTCATGTATGACTGAAAGGTGGCAAGTGCATTGGTCAATTGAAAAGGTATGACCAAGAACTCGTAGTTCTCATAGTGACATCTAAAAGTTGTCTTGTACGCATCCTCATCTAAAACCTTTATCTAATGATACCCTAATCGTAAGTCAATTTTGGAGAAGTTCCTTGCACCTTGGAGCTCATCTATCAATTAATCAATCATGGGTATGGGGTAGTGATTTTTATTATCATTTTTTTGAGGGCTCTACAATCAATATGCATCCTCATAGTAGGTCATATGTATTCTTGACCAACATAATCAAAGAGGAAAATGTGTTGGAGCTTGGTTGGATGTGTCTCATGTTCAATAGCTCTTTAATTTCCTTCTCAATCCCCTCTGTTTACCTCCTGGGATGATGATAAATCATAGTGACGATTGTATTTTATCCCTCCTCTATCTCAATCACATGTTGGAAACGTCTATCTAGTGTTAACCCTAGAGGAATTTCATTGAAAACCTTACATCACTTTTCTAGGATGGATTAAATGTCGATGTGGTAAGACCTCCCATCCTTGGGTGGACTTGTCTTGATAATCAAGCATTCTATTTCCCAAGCCACTTCATCCCTATGTTGGGTGAAAATTATGTAAGCATATTTTCAATAGATTACACAACCTAGACTTCAACCACAACTGTGTGAGATATAATCTCTCCTCTCAGAAATGGGAGGTGCCCTTACTACTAACAAAAGCTATGGTAAAACTAATTAAGTATTTACATAATGTACACTACACTTACGAAATGGGGGGATGTGTCACATTCATGCTTCTCTCTTTTTTCAGAGCAGATGTTTTACAATCCTTCACGGTTGGAAGTTTTAATTCAAGATAACGTTAAACTAAAAATGAGTAGTAATGCCAATACCTCTATCTTGTCAAAGCAAAGCATGGAGATACTAGGTATGATAATAATAAATAAATAAAAGAAAGAGATAAAATCTCACGAAGGCACAAAGTCATTCTATAGCTTTTCAACAATGCATTTGTGAGAATTGTAATGTTTGTTGCATTAGAAGCACAAAGTCTTCTTAGATACAACAATTCCCAGAACAACATGAATGATTACAAGAACAAAGTCTTGTAGATCTCTCAACAATAGTATCCAAACATAAATGTAAATTCAAATGAAGAATGTAACACAAAGTTTACACAAATCTATTTGAATCCCTTCATATCTCATCTACTAATCATTACCAATATGATCAATCCACAAGATTATCAATTTCCAATGCAAAGTTTGGTATGCAATTCTCTTCGTTATGGATCAAATTTTTCATTCACAATTATGAACACAAAGTTTCACAAATTTGCTTCAAAAAGGGCAGCACTTCGTTGCAAAATACTAAAGGTAAAGATTACAATAGAAATCCCTCATATTTATAAAAGAGAGGGAAGAGTAAATCTAGGAAATCAGTTGAGAAAAGTTAGGAAAGTTAGGTGAGCTGATTTAGGAAAATCTCACCTAACTTTGACTAAGTCAAAATGTAATTCATCTTCGTGAAACTACATCTCATATTTTTAGTGTAATTACATTTGCTAAAAAAAGACATTTAAGATGTCAAAAACTATTTACAAGATGCGTAAAGGGAAGCATCAAAATATTCAACACTAGAGATCAAGAATCTTCATGGTTCCTTGCTTGGGAGCGGAAGTCTTCATACTTCTTCTTGGTCTCCTACATGAATGTCTCATCTGGACCAATAGTGTAATCCACAATGATGTGAATTTTGGTGATTGATTTCATGGCGGATGAGTGAACCTTTTTGCACCTATCAAGATGCATCTTTAGGTTGTCAAGAGTGAGTCGTGTATCACAAATAACATGCATTGAGGCTTTGGGAAAGCTGGCATCCTCAACTTGTTGCATGACGACTTCTTTGTAGATCTAGGATAGTTCACTAGATCAAAAGATGTCACCTTCAGGATCACTTGATGAAATATGGAGAGAAACTACAAGGATAGTGAATCAACAGGTGTTAGCAAAAAAAAAATCATTGGGAAGCATGAAGTGAGCAAACGATGTTATGCAAGCGTGAAACGAGCAACTAGGCATGAAAAATGAAGCGGGAGTGAAGAAACGACATTCAGAGTGAAAATAGAGTGATTTGGAAATGTCTAAGGCAAAAACTGCCAAAAGTGTAGGAGCACTGAAAATCAATTCTCCAACACTTGGAGAGAAAAAAATATGACTAAGTAGAGACAAAAAGTGCACAAGTGCTAAAAATCAGAGCTTGTGCACCAAAGATAGACTTTTGACAAAAGTGCACAAGCGGTAAAAATCAGAGCTTGTGCACCAAAGACAAACTTTTCACAAATGTGCACAAGCTATCAAAGCTTGTGCACTAAAGACAAATTTTTGACAAAAGTGCACAAGTGCTAAAAATCAAAGCTTGTGCACCAAAGACAAAATTTTCACAAAAGTGCACAAGCGGTAAAAATCAGAGCTTGTGCGCCAAAGACAGACTTTTCACAAAAGTGCACAAGCGCTAAAAATTAGAGCTTGTGCACCAAAGACAAACTTTTGAAAAAAGTGCACAAGCACTAAAAATCAGAGTTTGTGCACCAAAGACAAAATTTTCACAAAAGTGCACAAGCACTAAAAATCAGAGCTTGTGCACCAAAGACAAACTTTTCACAAAAGTGCACAAGCGCTAAAAATTAGAGCTTGTGCACCAAAGACAGACTTTTCACAAAAGTGCACAAGCGCTAAAAATCAAAGCTTGTGCACCAAAGATAGAATTTTGACAAAAGTGCACAAGTGCTAAAAATCAGAGCTTGTGCACCAAAGACAAACTTTTCACAAAAATGCACAAGTGCTAAAAATCAAAGCTTGTGCACTAAAGACATACTTTTCACAACTCCCAAAGGCTGGAAGTTGACGAAGATGCTCATTTTGAAGCTCTTCAAAAGACAGACAGGGGAGGACACTCAAGCAGACTATTTGAGATTTTGGAACACACTTCGAGGTGGATTGAAATTTGCCTCATTTTTCATGCTTGAACGTCACAAACCTACGAAACAGATAAGTTTCGTAGGGGGTTATCTGTGGAACGAGCACTACTAGATTCCATGATAACACCCTATGAAAAGATCTCTCCATCCTCTTAGCTAAAACCACCATGGAACCCCCATTGGATAAGCCTAGAAGAATAATCCCCTTCCCATTAGATTGGAACTTCAACTCTGGGGTTTGATAGTTTTGTGTGTATTATCTAAGCAAGTGTAACCATTGCACTCACAAAACTAGCTTTGTTTCACCAATGTCAATCATGTAGAAGCCATCTCACATCTTGTGTCCTCCTAGAGTCAACTCCAATTGTTGAATCCTTTGGTTGCATGGAATAGTATACCCATCTATCATTATGATATTAAGCCCTTCAAAACCTTCTATCTACAAGCCTAACTTAGCCACCACCCCCTCATCAATAAAATTATGGGTGGCCCCACTATCAATCAAAACTGTCACCCTTTGTCCTGTCAAAACTCCTCTAATGTGAAAAGAGTGATATATAAGTGATCCTAAAATGGTTGCAAGTGTGCTAGACTTGGATGCTCTCCTCCTTGGTCCCATCCACAACAATCTCTAGTTTTGCTTCTTCCACCTCAGTCTCCTCATCAAAAACCACCTCTATATAATGTATTTTCCCCTGAAAGATCCCATGGATGTGCTAGAACAGAGCCTGGATGCACCAAAAGATTAGGTAGATGTGCTAGAACAGGTACTAGATGCACCAAAAGATCATATAGATGCACTGAAAGAATCTTTGGGTGCGCTACATTGGAATTCACGATCAAACCTACAGATGAAAACTTGGTAGAAAAATGTTAAAAATGGGACTTGAGCCCCATGATGGGCACCAAATTTATGTGTGTATAAAATATGTGAGTGCATAAGCAAGTAATACAACACACCAATGAAACATTATATTAGAGAATTCAAGCAATAATCAAACTGAAACAACAAACAAACTCTCTAATGGCATCTCATTGTCCCCTATCTCCAAGGATTTTTCAAGTCATAATGGCTCTCAGATTGTGTATGCACATGACTTTCCAAATGAAAACCTGAAGAACGATATGTCGGAAATGCAAGAAAATCTATCCTACATGATTGATTGATAAAATGTTGTAGATGATTGTGCAAAGAGTAGGATGCTGCTATGATATTAATAATGGAAATGATGTGATACAATTACAGTAATTAAGATGCAGCTAATGGTAAAGCCATGATTAATCTAAATGGTGCTAAGATGCAAATGCTAAAATGCTAATGACAATGCTCTCTAAAATTCAGTAGAGTTTAATTACTAATGCTCTCTATATGAAATAGAGTAAATGGGGTTGTATTTATTGATTTCTCCAAGGCATCAACCTATGTGGCAGGAAACAACAGTCTAGATTTGATCTGGACAGATGGACGGTCGAGGATGAAGAGGTTAGAAAGAATCAAGGAGTGTGTTCCCTTTAGAAGAACAAACTGCCAAGTGTGAAGGAGAATCAAAGGGAGGTAAAAGCCAAGTGTCTCAAAATTGGTTAGAATTTGTTGAAGATAAATGCCAATTAAATATTAAGAATATTTAATTTCATGAGACATATGATGAGGTGGAAGATGAGAAGTTAGTAGAAATGTGACTGAATTCAAATTTAAAATTCGAATTTAATAAAAAGGGGTTAATTAAATCAAACAAATTAATTAAAGTTGTTTATTTAATTAAAACATGAAGAAAATGATTTAGAATAAGAAGAATTAAAGAAAGTGAACTATATAAATAAATTTGTCGATTTATTTATAAGTAGAAGAATTAAAGATTGAGATTATTAATTAAATAACTTGTATTTAATTAATTTTCTCCGACCAATTTTAAGTGTATACATAAAGCAATTGGATGTAAATGGATATTTAAAAATAAGTATAAAGTAGATGGTAGTATAGATAAATATAAGGCTAGAATTGTAGCTAAAGGTTATGCCCAAAAATAAGGGATTGACTATGAGGAAACATTCGCTCCCACAATAAAAATTAAAACCATTAGAATGATTTTTGCTTTAGTTGCATAGTTTGGATGGAAATTATATCAAATGGATTTCAAAAGTGCATTTCTTAATGGATACCTTAAGGAAGAGGTCTATATGACCCAACCAAAGGGATACATTGCACCTGGTAAAGAAGAAAAGGTATGCAAACTCATTAAATCCCTATATAGTCCCAAACAACCTCCTAGAGCTTGGTATATTAAAATTGATGAACACTTGCTAAAACATGGTTTTACTAGGCATCCACATGATCCAAATCTCTATCTCAAGGATCAAATGGCGTTGACTATCATGGAACTTGCAAAAGATCAAATGATAAGACGTCTCCCACTCTACAAGCGCTGAAAGCTCTCGATCTGTGGAGTATGACAAAATAATAGGCACAAAATCTGCATCGCTCTAATACCATATTAGATTTTGTGGAGCAAGCGAATAATTTGGTTTGCATTATGGAACATATTTATACATGGAGAAATGGTAAAACCCATGTATATCCTGGTAGTGACGAGTTCAACAAAATACTAACCAAATTCCTAAATGTACTATCAAACAATAACAAATCAAAACCAAACAATAACAAACTATCTACGGGTGGCCAATGGTAGAATATACCAACACACCCCAAGGAGCAACTTGGATCCAGACCTATTAGAGGAAATGTGTAGAATCTTATTATATCTTACAGGGTCTTTATGGCTCATCACAAGATGGATATAGGGCATGACCAATCCCAATTAGGTCTGCACCCATCCGCACCTATGTTTGATGCTTCTTCAATTTTTTGGGGCTGACCTACGTGTTTCATTGGACATCGGAATTGGGGCCTAATTGAGGCCAACACAGATCACTCCTAATACTCAGAGCTAGTATATAATCACTCTCTGAATTTAGTAGAATGGGGTAGTTAATAGAGGATGGAGTTAGGAGCTAGGGAATTAGATTTAGGATTCAGTTCTATGTTTAGTAGCAAATAAGCCTATGGTAGCCTATGAGCTAGTTGGTGTGGCCTATGGAGCTTGTTGTAATCTACATTTGGGAAGGTCTGTGGGCATGTGTGTTTTGTGTTTTCAATCAATAAAGTCGCATGTTACTTTCAATTATCTATGTTGTGTTGAATTATGTTGCAAGGTTGGACAATCCATTTCATACCCTCCATCCTTGACTGCATCAATTTCTCAAATAATTGTGCTAGATCTTTTGCTAGGTTATGATCCACCTACTAATACTGGTGTAGTTAAAAAAATAGAAAATAGTAAGACAAAAGTATAAAAGAATAATCATTTACAATTCCTAAAGAGATTAAGATATCATTTTTTACTTAGACCTTTTGCAAACTCTATTGAAGATTCAAAAATCAGTAATCAATTCATGCAATGAGTATCAACACCTAAATTGATGGAACCACCAAAATTAGTCTAATAAATCCCTAATATAAATTCATAAAATTGATTTCACAAGAAAGTGAAAACCAACAATAACATTGTTTATGAAATCAATTTTAGCATGTAGAATCAATTATAGTATCAATCAAATGTAATTCTCAAACCATATGTATTAACATGTCTATAAATCAAATGTAGTAGAATCAATTGTAGTATCAATTGAATTTAACTCTCAAACCTTTTATAGTATTAACATGTCTATAAATCCTCACACCTAATTCTAACTATATTTCCCCATGATTCTATATAGGATAAAAGTACAAATTCATGTTACAATTTCATCCAACTTATTAGCTTAAGTGAATTTGACTATTCTAACTAAAAACCAAATTTGGTCAAACATATGATCTAGACAGATTCATTGTAGTTAGGTTAGATATGGACACAACTTTTTGAAATAAAAGAGTTCATTAAATGCATATGTAACACCACTTTAAGGTCAATTTATCAAAAAAAAGCAAAAAAATTGATGCTTCAATAACTCCTACTCATGTAAATAATATTTTATTAAATATATAAAAATACCCTTTTATAGATCTATAAGTGTGGTTTTCATATTATATATATATATAATTTTGTTTATATTTTATATTTTATTTTTATTAAGAGTAGGTTATCATCACCAAAATATAAGGTTGATTATCTTGTCAAGACAAAATACTAAAAATTATTAAATTTTTTTTTTAAAATATGGTGCACTAGATAAAATAAATTATGTCAAGGTAGTGTAATTTTTTCTATTTTGGATAAATAGTTAATACAAAAGATGATGTCCCATGGAAACAATTATATTTTCATCACACACATTTTAATATTTATTTAAAAAATGTATTTGTCAAAATTGAAAAAAAAATCATGCACTAAAGTTTTGAATTAAAAAAATTTTAAAAAATAAAAGAAGAAAATAAAATTTACTATAAAAAAGCAATGTGTTGTCTAACTTTATTTTAATATTTTATCAACAACTAAATGAAAGTGTATAATTCATTAAAACTATATTCAAATAATTTTTGAATTTAAAAAATACAAACATAAAATATAATAAAAAATATAAACATTTGATTAGTTTACATCATTTCAAAATTCAAAACATATATATTATTTTTTACTAATTCAAGTTTAAAATTTGGATAAATGTTGGCTAATTCCTTTATAAAAGTGTGACATAACTTTATACTTTTATGGCAATCAACTCACTAGTTTATCTTCCTTAAAGCTTTACTAAAAATAAAAAATTTAATTGATTTTATTCAATTTTTCTTTGAATTTCTTAACTCTTTTCAATTTTTCAAAAATGTTTAACTAAGGATGTCGAATATTTTAATTAATAATTATATGTTAATTTCTAATTTATTATCTTCATATTTAATTTAAATATTTTAATTATATTTTCTTATTAATTTTACAAAAGAATGTTTATATTTTATTTCTAATTATCTTCTTAAAAGACGGGTTATAATTCTCCTAATTATGGAAATCTACCATCTTTTTAATTATAACTATAATCTAACTAATTTATATTTATTTAAAATAAATTATATCTTATTGATTATTTTTTAATTTTCTTATCACCTATAGAAAGGTGTTATCGCCCATCTATTATAATAATATACTTATTACAAAATCTTGATCAAATTAGGTAAACAATATAGCCTTAAAATTGAAGAAAAAATTCAATTACATATAGAATAGAGAATTTACAATACTAAGGTTATCAACAATCAAGAGCTATTTGAGACCAAATATCAACCTTCCTCCCTCTCCTCAATTATTTGATTCATCATTCATGCTTATTTTCTTCAAAAATCTTACATCATAAATTACATTTATGCTAGAGAGGTGGGGTAAACAATTTAGATAGTTTTGAGTTAGATTTAGGCCCACCCCTAGATTAGCAAGGTGGCTTTCCATTTTGTTCATAACTTTGATAAGATGAATAATCTTAATCTCCCTAATTATTGCAAAGCATCATGCAGTCTAGAAAACCTAATTCAAATGATAGTTCTTTCATTCATTATTTTCAAAGAGTTTCTAGGATTAGTTTTGAGTTCAATTTCAAGAAATATTTAAGTGTAATATTTTGCAAGTTTAATTTGTTAGGTAAAAGGGTGTTATACACCTTGCACAAGAAAATCAATATTTTATTTATATAGAATAATTATTTATTTGGTTCCACTTGTAAAGTTGTAAATATTGGTTGGATATTTTATGTGAAGGTTGTACATTAAAAAAATATTTAATATTGAGAAAAAATTAGTATTAAAAAGTAAATGTTGGAGTCAATGGTTTTGTGCTCTCGTGATTTTGAAACACATGGTTTAACCAATACCACTTGGTGGTTTTGTGTGAACTTGATTCTACAAAAGTAAGCACACATATACTGGTTGAGGTTGGTTGTCATTTGTATTGAGCTCTCCTAAAGAGTGCATAAGTGAAGCATATCATGGGATGTATGGTTGTATGGTTAGCCATTATGCTTGGACACATGAAGAATGCATTACAAGGGCTTGCTGTTTTAGATGTATTCATGAAAATTTTGTGTGTTTTGCGATGAATAATAAATTGAGTGTAGTTTGCATGGTTGCCAAATTGTGGGAGGAAATCTTCCTAGTTGCAACCTTTAGTATGAGTATATTCTTATACATAGTTAAGTCCATGGTCTTGCAAAAAAAAAATTAAAGACATTTTCAAGGTCATAGATGTGCTTATAGACTTTAGTTGTTGTAGATCTAGGGTTTGATCAATATTTGGCAACTGAATTTTTATTAGGGCTCTTTTATGGTCTTTTTTGGGGGTTTGCTTTAATGGAGACCTTTTGGGAAAAAATAAACCTCACTATTGAGTTTGAAAGCCCCCAAACTTATGGATCCATATAAAATTTAACTATATTTCAAGTAAAAAAATTGTGTCATATATGAGGACATGAAGGAATCTCGACATAAATTTTCAATATGAAGGTATTAGATGTGTATCACTATACAACTTAGGAACAATTATAATCAACAATGATTTGTAGCAAAGAATATCCATTGTTAGTGTAAGGCACAAAGTTGATAGAAGTTATTAAACTATTAGAATATTTGTATGGGATTGAAAAATATATATTGAAGCGACAATAGGTGTGTAGTAGCCCCTAACCACCAGCGAGTGGTCCTTTGGAGCTAAATCCCTAGGGTTGTGGTAGGGCCACATTATTGATGGGTCACCTCATCTCAACACCTTTGATACAAAAGAAAACTAGTGTGTCACTTTGCCATCACTTGGGTGGTGTCACTCAAACCCATCACTTGTGCACTGATAACACCACCCAACAACCACCTACTAGCCATCGCACAACCATTGGTTTGATATTTTGAGACATTATGGAGTAGTATTTTTATGAGGTGCATAAACTTCACATACATTATCAACATTTTAATTACTTATAGGCATAAAAAAATATATCTTTGAGAACTACGCAACAGAACAAGTTTGGTCATTATATTTTGTTGTTTGTGTTATAATTTGGTGCATGAAATGTACACTACTCTAAGATGGTTAACATATGATAAATTGAGCATATTTTTTCAACTTTTGGATTTAAAAAAGGCGATAGAGAGAATATGTAGTGTACTACATAGTGGATTAGGTGGATTTCTACTTAACTGAGAAGAGAGATATTTATACTTGTTTGATTGCTTGCATGAGCCTAGGATTTAGGGTGTGTGATTATGCAAGCATTTAGATAACTATAAGGGAAAATTAATGGGATTGCATGTTTTTTATGAAACCAATATGATGGTATAAGTTATTAAATTTGGTGTTTCTTGATAAAGGTTTACATGCATTTTTGGAGTATGGAATTGGATACAACAATTTATCAAATTTGGTGTTTGTCGATCAATTGTAGGAGCTTATGGATACTTGGAGACTTGGGTGAGGCTAGATTTCTCTTGGTTATTAAATACTTTTTTTGAGATGATTACTCTTTGGAGGTTTTGAAAAGAAGATTGAGGAGCCTTCTCTTGGATATGGACATGAGTCCATGATGGACTTGTAGAGGAGAGTATTCTTGGAGAGTCATTGTGGCTTGGTTTAACCTAGAGGAACAATCACATTCCCTACTCTTGGCCTACTCCACGAGTAATCATCTAATAGGTATTGCCCATTTCATTTTCATATGCGTTATATGTTATAATTTATCTTCTCATGGATATGGATCTTGGGCTATGGTTATTCATTTTGGGGGGGTTTATTTGAAGAGTGTTTGGCATTTTTATCTCCTTATGCATATGAGTTTGATTTATGATGGAATTTATGAGGATTTTAGATGTTATTAGGGTTATTCTTGGTTATGGAATGGATTTTAGTTTGACCTTAGATAAATTTACATCCATGTTGGTTGTACAAAATATACATGTTTTATTTGAACTATGAGATTGAATGGTTTGGTATTGTTAAGGATTTTTAGTTGGGATTTTGTGAAGGAGGTCTTACTTGGCACTATTAGCACGTTGAGGTGTTCATATAAGGACACGGTATGTGATATGATTTACATGTTTTCTCTCTTTGCTCTTGTGTTTCTTCCTAGAGGTTTTTGGTCATTTGTTGTTTACCTTCATTATTTTTTAGTAACAAAATGGGGAGCTTAGAACTTGGGAGAGGTATGAAGACTATTTGTGAGGGAGTATGCAACAATTTTCTTTTGCATGTATTGATCATGGCGATTATTCTTTGTACTACATGATTTTGATTACTAGCCTCACCATGGTATAAGTGAAGATTGACAAACTTGGTATGCCTTGACATTACCCATGAAGTGGAAGTTCTTGGATTTGTATGTTCTTTATTGACAAGTTTTATACATAGAGCTTGTGACTATGGTTTATGGGGTGGATGCATTATTGGCATGACTTCTATTGATACTTTTCATGACTTTGGAGGTATGGATGATTGGATGTATTTGCATTTTTTTTGTTCTACTGCTGTCTATATAGGTTTTTTCCTTGGCAACAACTTGGATCCTTCGTTATCACTTGGATTTGATGCTTGTGCTCTTTGGATTGGTGCATTTTAACCTTGGCTCATTATTTTTCTTTCACAGTTGGCATGTTGGAGGATGAGAGGAGTTCTTGCTTGAGATGGTGGTCACATTGGATGTTATTGTAGGTATCTTGATGGAACATGAGAGAATGTTGCAGATTCATGTGGTTTCATTGATGGTTGCGATGATGTATTTCATCAATTGGCCCTTATGCAATGTACACAACAAGTGGAGGAATGTTAGGAAAAATAGTGTTGTACACCTTGCACAAGAAAATATATGCTTATTTATGGTGTATCTTAGAAGATGTGTTTAACCATAACAAATATTTATTTGGGTCCACTTGTAAAGATTTAGTGTAGCATTGGCTAGATATTTTATGTGTGGGTTGCACATTGAAAAATATTTAATATTGAAAAAACTTAGTATCAAAAAGTAAATGTTGAGGTCAATAGTTTTGTGGTTTCATGGTTTGAGACACATAGTTTAGCCAATACCACTTGGTGGTTTTTATGTGAGCTTGATTTTTTTTAAAGTAAGCACATCATTAGTGGTTGAGGTTGGTTGTCATTTGTAATGATCTTTCCTAAAGAGTGCATATGTGAAGTATTGTGTGTGATGTATGATTATATGGTTATCCATTATTCTTGGACACACAGAGGATGTATTACAAGAGTTGATGAATAATAAATTGAGTGTGATTTTCCTAGAGTACACCATGCATCATTTTCATGGTATGCTTGTCTATTCTTTTGTATGGTGGATTCTAAATACTTTATTGCAAATTTTCTCTCTTGAGGTTATGTGGAAATATTTTTTTATTGCTACATTTTTTTCCTTTCATTAGTCCCTTTAAGATGGATTTTGCTTCCAAAAGGTTGTCAACACATTTTCCTAATGTTTTGATCAATTTTAGCAAAACCAGGTCTTTAGTGTCTTGAAATATCCCTCCAACCCCAACCCAACTTGGGTTGTCTTTTGTTGCACCATAAAATTTCAATTTGATAATGGGAAAAGAAGGGGGTGGCCATTTGTCATTTAACCTTGCTTCCTAATTCTACCTATTATTAGAAGATATCTTATTAGTTAATTTTCTAATTCATTTTAATTGATTTAAAGATGTAAATTGCTTCATATTTAGGATTAAGTGTGCATTCACCTCACACTCTAAACCTTGTTTGACCATTTCCTTTGATTTGTTCTAGAAACACCATAAAATCAAATATATCTTAGTAGCATTTATACTATAAAGTTAGAATATAAGTACAACTGAATATCAAACACTCCAATCAAACGTCAATTGCATATTGAAAAAATTCATTCAATAATTATAAACACATAAATAATTATTGAAAGCAACAATTTCTAACACATGAACATAATATGAAATCAACAAGCATGTTTTATGCCCAAATTACAATGGGATAAGTAAAAGAATAATAAATCAAAAGAGGTCATAAGTGCAAGATATTACAACATCATGACTAGCTAAAGAAAGTAAAATCTCATCATATATCACATCCTCTCTAGATGTATCAATCTTATAAGTTAGGGACAACTTGTCTATATCCATGACATAAAGTGTGTCACCATCATGAACTAAAACATGGGAAGAAAAAGTACCCAAAGGTGAAACCTATTGTGCACCTTCATCAATAGTAACAGGGAACCTATGATCAAAATGACGCTTATAAAAATGTGAAGTGAGTGTATCTAAAAATGAAAGAAAATTACTAATAAACTTGATGATAGAGGGAAAATCATATACATGATAAAATAGCACCTCCATATAAAATACTACCTCATCCATGATATAATAAGACACTAGAAGAGCAAGGATGGAAGGATCATATGTCACAAAGGATAAGAAGAAAGTAGAATATATAATGCATGTACATGGAGAGATTTTAAAGGTAAAGATATAGGAGAATCCATGGTTAATGATATTGCTATGATGCTTAATCAGACAAGGGTGACAAGAGGGTATCAAATAAATACCACATAATGAAAGCTTGAACCCTAATCAAAATATAGCAATGAAATACAAGGGCGGATTGGAATCCTAATTAGTTTTACAATAATAGGTAGATGATGAAAAAATTATATCTAAAACTCTAATGTAGAATGGATCAACCCTAAGAACAAAAGCTTAAGAGGTGTGAGATAAATCATGTTCAATAAAATGAAAAGGAAAATGAACATATAATTTTCTAAACATCTAAGGTGAATAATTAGAATATATAGTTTAATGTCTAGAATCTACCTTAGATGAATGAGTTGGGAAATGTACTTAGCTATGAGTTTAATGCCAACTTTACTATACTAGATGGTATCAAATGGTTTGTCATTGTATTAAAAAATTAGGACTTGTCATTTCAAAAATGTCTTGGATTAGCATAAGCAAATCAAGCTAATCAAAAAGAGATTAGTAGAAGCAACTGATAGGCAAAAAATTATTAGGATTTAATCATATTGTTGGTCAAAATGCTCTTCAAGTTCAAGATCTAGGGGTGGTCATGATCGAGCCTCTTAAAGTGCTCGAAGTTCGCAAGATCCACTTGTGTAACAAAGAGGGCACTTGGTGCAAGGCCCAATGGGACCAATATTCTGAGGACAGTGCCCCTTGGGAATACTATGAAGAATTTAATCAAAAAAATTCACATTTGTTTAATTAAGCATTTCATAAAGAGAAAAAATATGATCTCATTTTACTTTAAGTTAAACTAAATCATCAAGGAAAATGATCTTTGGAGATGTCACATCCCTTTTTCTAGCCCTCAATTATATTTTGTTTTGCATTTTAATTATGATGTCAAAAAAATTTCTATGAGCAATTATACTATGATGATGATTCAATTTTATATCAGTTTGATATTATTTTTAATTGATGTACATATGATTTTTACTAGCATGAGATGTTAATGAATGATTTATATTTTATTTTAATAATATGTTTTTTCAAACTAACTACCTCGTTGGTTTGATGAGGTGGATGCAAGAGATAGTTTCCCCCCTCTCAAACGAGAAGGGAGAGCATCGCCTGAGAGAGGGAAGCAAATTCAGAAGAATGTTGGGATCACCATAAATCTAAGAACATGCACATATGCACTATTTAATGTTTGGTTACCATAATTGTGGATATTCGCCTTGAGTTGTTTGATTGTTCTTGTCCTTTGAGCCGCATGATCATGAAATGTTGTATAAATTGTTCTTTTTGTATAATTGTTATCTATGGTGTGTTCTCATTGAAAAAATATTTTGAAATGGTAAGCGTGATTTAGTTTAAGAAAAAGACATTCTTATCATACAAGAAAAATATATTTTCTAAGTTGGATCTATATATATTAACATTAGTATATAAATAAGAGAATATTTATATACACATATATATAGTTAAAATATTTTTACTTGGGATTTTATTTATCTCAATTCAAGATAATTGTTAAAAATGTAAATAATTATAATCATATATGAATAAATATGATTAGAACACACACGCACACACGAGATTACGGATATACATAGATTTATGTGTGTGTGTGTGTGTGTGTATATATATATATTCAAAGGCTTATATTAGTGTTGTTATTATCGAGGGTGGCAATAAATGTAAGAGTACTTTGGAATTTATGAGCAAATTCATTGAATTGTTAACTCCATGACATCTAGTGTAAGTGGCAGCTTAAACATTAACTTCACAATAAACAAAGTAGAGGGGAGTCTTCATTACTCCCATAAGGAATGCAATATGGGAGTTTTTGGTGGGCATGGAGAGAAAGAGGGAGAAATAATAAGGGTCTTGGAAGAAATAAAGGAGAAGGAAGAAAGAGGTTCACAACAAAGAGAAGGATTGGGAAGATGATCTTGTTGAAGATACTATTCAAAAATGCAGGATTTCAATATTAACATAACTTTATTCACACATTATGTTAATATGCAAAACTAATGTGTTTGAGAAATGTTTTTATCAAGAAAATTATGAAATATCTAAGATGTATTGTTTCATGACTTGGAATTTTGATAGGTTGAGGGGTTTTAACCCTCAACCGACTTAACAAAGCATGTTTTGTTGGGTTGCATTTTATTCGACCATTAAAACTTAATCTTATAATGCATGTATCTATAACATGGTTTTCTTAACCATATCTTATTAAGAATCATATGTCATTGACCTTAAGCTTGCATTTTCATTAAGATAACAGTTAGCCATTACTTTATTGAGTTAGGGTTTAACCCCAATTATGGTTAATATATGATTGTGTTCGTTTTTGTCTATAAGCCATACGACTTAGTCATTACTATATGACTCTTGGTTTTTTTCTGTCTTTTGGTTGTCATTAATATATGACTATGTAGTAATAAGCTTTTTGGTTGTCATTAATATATGACTATGTAGTCATAAGCTTTTTGTTTTGGCATTGATAAATGACTATGTAGTCATTTGATTGTGTTCCTTAGCCTTTCGATCTGGTCAATGTTATTTAACTATGTTCTCGACCTGGTAACTATCAAGATTGTTCCTTGGGTTTCATTTATTGAGCATGAAAATGTATATGCATGTATCATAATATTCTATCTAAAACCGTAGTTAGAATGAATCTAATTATGTCTTGGATAAAATAAGACTATGGATTGGCCTCTATATTATGGGCGAAGAAGTTTCTTCTATGAGTAAACCCTACTCAGATTCATATATGAGAAGGATTTTGTAGTAGTCATCGAAGTTGCAATCCGCGATTTCTTTGTGATCAATTAATTCACTGTTGTAAATGCATTCAATGGTTTACTTTATGGCTGAACAGGTCAATAGTAAAATTTCTTTTAGTGGAATGTATTATGGTTGAATAGCTTATTATTAAATGTTTGCATCCTATGAAATGTTTTGTGACCAATTGGTCTGCATTCAATAGATGAAAAGATTCCATTATTGATTATGAATATTTTTGTAAACCTTAACCAGAGAAGATAAAAAGGAATATAAAGGTCATTATTCTACGTTCAATTGGTGAAAAGATTGCATGATTGATTATGAATATTTTTGTAAACCTTAGTTTGAGAAGATAAAAAGGAATATAAATCAAAGATATGTCAACTCATATTCGATGTAATAAATTGTGATTGTGCATATTTGTTTTGGATTCTATGGCAAATAAACAAATGAATAGATGTTGTAGGCTTGAGGATTGAACTCTCTACAGAATCTTGTGCTACAATATATTATTTAGTATATATATATATATATATATATATATATATATATATATATATATATATATAGGAAAAATTAGGGCTTATCAAGATCAAGATAAACCACTAGAATCTCTCCACCAAAATCACTATAATTTATGCAATTGTGAGGGCCAAAAGATGTAAATAACAATCATAAATTGACCCTAACCATTATAGTAACTACGAGGGGAGTTTTTAGAGATCAAAGAGGTGTGTACCTTGCTGCAAAAACCCTGTTTTTAGGGCTCAAAGGACTCATTCGCCTTTAGTGGAAAATGGGTCCCTGTTAGGGTTTCTAAAACTGAGGTCTGGGTTATTTTCCTCAATGTCTACATTTTCAGATTCTTGGTTGTCAGCTCCTAAAAACCTGTACTTAATTTTGTAGCTTCACTTCTTTGTTCTTGCACTTTGAAGGTCAATCTTGCAACTTGACAACTTTGACAATTTTGCTTCCAATTTGTTCTCCACTTGATCTTCAATCTATAAATTTGCAAACACACATTCAAGGGAAGAAAAATTTGTTGATTGTTAGTGAATAGAGGTTTTCCTAAGTCAAACCCCTTGTAGGTAATTAAACCAAATGATGAGATGATGTAATTGAAGCATGAACATGAAATGATGCAATGTTGATACCTCAGATGTTGTCTTGTAATGCAAATCTACAATCTAGTATGTAGTGGCCATGAAGAATGTAGATCTTGATCCTTGAATAAGATGTGAACAATGCTTGCAATAGATCCTCAATGCTACATCAACTTTTTTAACTCAACAACATGCATGAATGCACTAAACCTTTGTCATGATGAAATGATCTTTAATTGTTGCTATAAACTCTTGATAATTTGCATTGAAATGCCTTTGAAAATACAATTGGGGTGCTCTATGATGCTCTTGTAAAGTATTAGGATGCTCTCATAAAATTGCTAGGTGAAACAATGTGAATTAACCCCTTATTTATGCTAAATCAAGAGATTAACCCCGAAATTCAAACAATTCAAACCGACACCAAATTTAGAAACAAACATTATCAAATTCCCACCAAAATGAAATTCAAAAAGGGGGTCCTCATTAAGGGAGGACCTATTTGCCACCTAGGGCAAATGGATCCTGGCATTGTTTTCCAAGACCTTGCCTTCAGGGGATGAAAGATCACTAAAAACCCATTTAGAATCTACTGATAAAGGGGGGTCCTGTAGAGGGAGGACCCATTTGCCACCTAAGGGGAATGGGTCCTAGCACCAATTTCTAGGACCTTAATTTTGCCCAATTAAATGTTATGTAATTTGAATTATGGGTGTCGAGATAGATCTTCAGGAAGTGTCATAAATAAGACTTAAATTTGAATTAAAGAGGCTAATTAACTCCAATTAACCACAATTATTAAAAAGACCCTAGATAAGTGTGTGAAAGTGTGTTACAACACTTTACAACACTTAAACAAGGTACACATTAAGTTCATTTTATTAAAAGGGGGCCCAAGATCAATGTGAATGTGCTACAACATATTACAACATTAAACCTAGGCAAAATTAGGTTAATTCAATAGCAATTATTCCCAAATCAAGTAAAAAAAAATGATACTTTTTTTGTTACTACAATGGGGACCATTTTTAAGTATTACTATATTTTAGGATAAGAGCACGAAATGTACACACACATACACATTTATTTATTTATATTCATGGTATATAATAATGTGTTTATATATAATCATATACTTATGTAATCTCATGATCTTTCTATATGAGAAGATTTTACTAAGCATGACAATAAGAAGTTATATATATACAAACATTAGAGGAGATCTAAAAAAATTGTGTTAATGTGAATGTGTTGAATTTAATATCATATTTGTATGAGAACTCAATGTAAAATTTAATTAATAACCAATTTGAGAAAGTTGTGTTAACATACCACATGATATCGTTTGCGATATATGTTTATTTATTATTCAAAAATCTTTGGCAAAAGTAATGCAAAATCACTACTTGCATCATTAGTTCACAATGTCTAATGTTACAAATCAATCAGATGTCAAACTTAGCTAGAGGGTATCTAGAATTGTATGATAAATTGTTTGTATTTAATGCACAACACTAATTCTCAGATGACATGGTGATCTTAGTGTCCCCTTGGATCTCCTTCTCTTGTGAAGGATAAGACTTCTTCCAATTGGAAGGCATGTAAAAGACAACTGGTTTGTGGTTGCTAGAAACACTCATGTGATGCTCTCCCTCTTATAGTTGTGATGACAAAGCTTGGTTTATAAGAGAAAATATTTAATTTCACATGGCATTGTATTATTTCTAGTATATTGTACTAAGTCTATAGTATGACGTTTGTATCATGTCATAATTATCCATTCTTGGGATGATATAATACTCAATAAAAGCAATGTAATCTTTAATAAAATGGAGTGAAGATTTGTTTCATAATTAAACTTGTTCAATAATCTAATCTTGTAAAGAAATGTGAGCATTTGATGTAAAGAATTTGATATATGATAAATGTTTAGAATTTCAATCTTCTATCCTTTATTGAAATTGTAAATCAGTCTTATAATATTATGTTTTCAAAAAGTTAAAAAAAAATATATAGTATTTTCCAATTAATGAACCCGGTAGATTGGTTACAAGCTGATCATCAGCTTAATAAAAAGATCTCAGATAGCAATGCTTAAATTTGCAACGCACACCCTTGGAAGTCACCATTCCCTTCATACAAATGCAAAATAAATTTACCTCTTCACAAAAAAAAATCAATATGTATTTATAACTTTCAATCTGGAAATAGGAAGGTACTGCCGAATTTTTAAAATAGAAAAGCAAACATAAAAATTTGCCATTTTAAAGTAAAATTATGCTCTTACAATTAAGTTTATGGTGCAATGAAAATTTTACCTAAGCCTCACAAGAATAACATTGAAAATTTAGAGTTAAATATCCAAGGAGCAATGCTAAACATGGCAACAAGTAGTATAAAATGACAGTTTGTGCAAAAGATTATAAGCATTAACATTCTATAATTGTAGAATATCCCGAAAAAAAAAACCCCCAAAATTTACAGAAAGATGAGACCAGTTATTTCTGTACGTTTATTACTGTACTATAAACCTTCCCTTCTTCTAAAACCGCCTTCACTATATTTGCAGGCAATATAATGTAAGAACAGTGTATTTTAAATTTATTTCTATGCAAATATTAATGACAATTATTTTGTGTCTTCTTGCATTTCACTGGTTGCGGAAGAATTTAACATTTCAATATAACTAGATAAAACAAAAATGCCATTGATAGAGTATTAAAAAGTATGTGTATGTGTGGTTGTATTGCTCTTTAATTATTATTTATTATTATTTTTATTTATTTCTCATCTACTCTATTTTATTAATTTCTTTTTTTACTTTCACTTTGTTTCGTTTTCTCTTGGTAATTTATTTTTCATCATTTGATTGCTTTTGTTAATTTAATTTTCATCTTTTGATTGCTTTTGTTAATTTATTTTTCATCATTTGATTGCTTTTGTTAACTCAAAAACTGTTTCTTTCATAGTTTTTGAGTTATTCTATTTAGTCCTTTCTACTTGATTCCTTTACATTTCAATATTTATATGTGTATGTGTGGTTGTATTGCTCTTTAATTATTATTTATTATTATTTTTATTTACTTCTCATCTACTCTATTTTATCAATTTCCTTTTTTACTTTCACTTTGTTTCGTTTTCTCTTGGTAATTTATTTTTCATCATTTGATTGCTTTTGTTAATTTAATTTTCATCTTTTGATTGCTTTTGTTAATTTATTTTTCATCATTTGATTGCTTTTGTTAACTCAAAAACTGTTTCTTTTATAGTTTTTGAGTTATTCTATTTAGTCCTTTCTCATTTGATTGCTTTTGTTCATTCATTTTTCATCATTTGATTTCTTTCGTTTTCTACTTGATTCCTTTACTCTTTGACATTTTTTGAGCTATTCTTATTTAGTCTTTCTCTTTCATTTCTCCTTTACAATTTACTATTGTTTCTAGTGGTTAATTGTTTCCTTTCATCCATTATTATAATGGTACCTTCTTTATTCACTTTTCAATAATTTTTAATTCTTATTCAATTATTTATTTTCATTTGTCCTTTAATTTCTCATATTTATATTTGTTTTGTTTCTTCCCTATTTTTTCATTATCCTTTGCATATATAATTCAGATATATACTTAGGTTTTGTTGTTTCTTATATATATATTTATATTTATGTTATGTTTTTTGGGGAGTGTGCCTCTCAACCTTCCCAAACCCCTCTTCCCTCTCCTTTATATCCAAGTCTACTTGCTCTCTTTCATTCTCTCTCTACTGCTGATCATCCTGATGATGGATCATTGAGTATGATCCGAAACGTTGATGATATAAAAATTACACAGTTTATTCCAAAAATCTTGCATACTAACATCATGGACTGTGGAAACAAAATGTTATTTATTAAAAAGTAATTTTGTAATTTATAGTTTAAGTATAAAACAATTAGAGAAAATAAGCTTAGGAGAGAGGTTGAAGCTATCATAAAGTTGTCTAATTTATACATTCTTTAGTTACCCATTCTTGTCCCTCGCCTGTGACAAATCCAATCTCGCCAATCCATTTAAATTTTAGGTACAGACAAAAGAACAACTACCATATGAGAACTCACATATTTCACATAGCTGCTCTCTATAAGGAAGGCAACATACTTTAGAATCTTACACTGTTGAAGAGCTCTCTAAAATGTTACCAGTCAACTGAAAAAGATGAACAATCCTTCAAATTTAATTGTTGTTAAAAAAGATGAGCAATCCTTCAAATTTAATTGTTGTTACTAACACATGAAGCTAGCTAAATAAATCCAATCAATGCAGATTGAAGCTTGCGGACAGTAAATCCAACAAGTCTCAATCTCACTAATGGAGAGCAAATAATAATGCAAGAATATAGCCTCATTAATTTTAAGTGACTTCCGACTCCATGTATTCCTATAAAAGCAACACTGTAATGTGTTCTTGTAAGAAAATTATCAATGCAGATGTTAGGTATAACCTTACCGAGTGATTATTCTGGCAGAAACATTTCACTTGAGAAAATTACTACTGCACTGTGCTAATAAAATTAATCCTTTAAAAACAAAAACAATTATTTCTCCAGCAAAAATTTAAGCAAGTTAAGGTAAAAATGAACTCGTGCAAAGTTTATGAAGGTTTTATGTCAAAATCAATTCCAAGCTTATAGATGATTCAACCTAGTTTTCCAGTGTTAAAAAAATCAGCCATTTCATCGGTCAGCTTACTTCAGAAAATGTCAATCAAATATGTAGTTTATCCAATTGAAACAATTGAGAATAGGTCGAAATGGTTTAAATAATTGTTCATCTCAATGATGGCCCTTTGCTTCAGTTTTTGAATGAGACTTGGCCTTTCCCTGAAAAAAGTACATAAAGAAAAATTCATTAGATTTATGTAACAGAACTTATACCCAACAAAATGGGACCCTGAAGCCAGTAAGTTCTAAGCTGCCATTGAAAATGACCATAATTTGTTGTGCTAATGTCAAACATTTTGTGATAGGAAGTAATCAATTCCTCAGTACCATGACAAGAACACAATAGTAGTGAAATAGTGATGCCATGAATTCTTGTGCATTTCGCTAAAAAAAAAATGTTTAAGTTCTAAGCTGCCATTGAAAATGACCATAATTTGTTGTGCTAATGTCAAACATTTCGTGATAGGAAGTAATCAATTCCTCAGTACCATGACAAGAACACAATAGTAGTCAAGTAGTGATGCCATGAATTCTTGTGCATTTTGCTCAAAAAAAAATGTTCTATGGATAACTCCAGGCTTGAAATTGAGTAAGAAAATCAAAGCCTAAAATACAGCTCAATATCAGCCCAATCTGCAGACAAATACAATTGACAAATAATTTTCTTAAGAGATAGCAATACATCAGTGGTTGTAGAAGGGAGGATATTCATAAAACTCAAATATGGAAGGGGCAGCCCATCCGGGGTTATATCCATTTTATTAGTCATTAGCATATTGTCAGTGATTCAACCTCCAGCGAAGGGATGCTATGGGTGCTGCGTCAGAAACAGACGTTTTTTGATAATTTTGCAAACACTCGTAACTTTTGGAAATACTTACTACCATGTTTATTGCGAAGCAGCTGCAAAGTATCATCATCAAACTGCAATAACAATCTGGGATACAAAGAATGACTTCCTTACACCAGGTTCAAGATGAGAACACAGTGTTCCTTTATAGTTTATTCCAATTTAAAAATTACATTGTTGTCAAGAATTGCAAATTTCATCCCCCATTAATGGGGTAATCAACAACTGAGTATTGAGATTAGCATCTTCATGGAAACCACCTCCAGGGTGGGTGTTGTTTAAGCTTAATTTTGATGGTGCTTAAGGGGGAATCCAGGGCTGGCTGGTGCTGGGGGCCATGATCTGTTCCCTCGCAGGGCAGTTCACTAGAGGCAGGTCTTTCTGTGTCCTATATCTAATAATGAAACTGAGGTTTTGACTCTGCTTGAAGGCATTGAGGCTGCACTGGGTTGTAGAAAATCAATCATTGCTGGAGACTCGCACGTGATTGTTGCAGGTTTGATCAAAGGAGCCACTCATGACTGAAAACTTTATAATGTTCTTTCAGAAGCATGGAATCTTTGTAATCCTTTTGAGGAAGTCATCTTCCTTCATTGCTTCAGGGAGTGCAATAAGATGGCAGACCTTTTGGCTAATGATTGTTGATGCATTAGCAGCGTCGGTAGCTCCTTCTAGCTTAGTATTTTATTGAAGACATAAATTAAAGATAGCCGTAGGCTATTTAATTTATGCTCATTATCATTATGCTCATGGCCGACATAAAAGTTAATTAGAATACATTTAAATCAAAGCCGTCTATCATTAAGAACATTAATGTTTATCTCAAGATGGCCGACCTCTTGTGAAGAGGAGTGAAATCTTTATGAAGGCCGACATACATGATGGGATGCGTCTCTTTCACTGGCATATATATTCAACATAATTCATTCATGCTAAGCATCGAAGGGCAGTCTGATCATTCACACAAGTTGTTCTAAAGCCGAATTCAACTGTTGATCTAAAGTGCGAATCCAGTAAATTCATCAAAGCGAATATTACCATCACTTCAGAACGAATCCAGTGGTCTGACCTTTGTGGAAATCATTAAAGACACAGATCATATATATTTCTGAGTGCGTACACTGCTGAGTCCAGGGCGAATCCATTCAAGGGTGATCAGCGAACTTACTGATTTGAGTCATACTGAAGCTTAAGTCAAATCTCTGGCTGTCTTCCACTGCGAGCTGAAATTGAGGTTCATCAGGTTGGCAAAGCTGTTAAGTGAGTATTTACTCAAAAATTTATCATTGAACTCATCTAATCAGTGACATCGTCAAGTGCTAGACTGTTAGAGAGATAAGCGAACTTTGTCATCTCTGTTTGCTGCCTTTACCAGGTGTGATCTGAAGGCTTCTATTTGTCTTTGTTAAATTTTCTTTGATACTGTATATTGGTCTGGTGTTAAGACCTCATTGTATCTTGTAAAGACTGCCACTGTTGCATTATAAGTAAGAGAGATCTTTGTTGCTGGGTTTTTCTCCCTCAAGAGGAGGGTTTTCCCAGGGTATATGCTGTGTTATCTTGTCTGATTTATGTTTTAATTCTCTCCGTATTTAATCTGTTCACACAAATTAACATGGTATCAGAGCAGGTTTGAGGATCGTGAACAGATTATTACAAATCAGCATCTTTCTGTTGTTCACTCATCCTACTCAGCCAAGATGGTAAATGGTTTGAAGGTTGAAGACAGACTTGAAGGTGCAATTAATTTCACTTCATGGAGATTCAGGATCATGCTCGCCTTGCGTGAAAATGATTTGGGCAACCTCTTGGAGCCTAGTATTTCTGAACCTGAGGAGGCAGAAGAAAAGAAGGAGTGGCTGAAGAAAGACATCAAGGCAATGAAGATTCTGGTTGACTCAGTCAAGGATCATATTGTTCCTATCATTTCTAAGTTGAAGACAGCAAGAGATATGCTCAAGACCTTGGAAGAAATGTATGAAGTCAACAACACCAGCCGTGCCCTTGCACTGAAGCATCAATTGCATCATGTAAAGATGGCAAAGGGAGAGTCAGTTACTGCATACTTTATGAGGATCTCAAACTTGAGAGACCAGCTCTCTACAATTGGGTATATAGTTGATGATAAGGACTTAACCATGCTCGCCCTCAATGGGCTGCCTTTGTCTTGGGAATCCTTCATTCAAGGAATCAGTGCAAGATCAAAACTGCCTAAGTTTGATCGCCTAAGATCTGATTGCATTCAAGAAGAATCAAGGTTAGTGGCAAGAGGAGTCGGTCAAAGTTCAAAGAATGAAGACATTCATGTCCTTGCTTCGCATGTCTCAAAGAAGAAGGAAAAAGATGGAAAGAAAACCTTCTTCAAGAGAAATCGGGACAAGGGAAATGACAATGCACCTCCATCCAAGAAGAAGAGGGATATGTCCAAGATTCAATGCTTTAGGTGTGATGAGTTTGGACACTTCGCCAAGGATTGTCCAACTAGGACAAATCAGCATGCTTCATTTGCAGATGCAAATAAGTCCTCTCCTCAGAAGGACTCCAGAGAATTTCTACTTTGAATTATGGGCCTGTGTTCAAATCGTAAAAGTTGCATGTTGATCTGTGCTTAAAACCATAGTATCTTACAGTATTCTTTATTTGTTGTATCTTGGACATTGCATACTTAAGGAGTGTGTTACTTCCCTTAACTTGTGATTCTTTGAATATTTCTATTGTGAGTTGATCTAGACTTCATGTAAATCCTTTGAGGTATGTCCTTGAGATAAAATCAGCAAAAGATAAGAGATTGGTATCCTTTCGTTGTGATAGGTTGATCACATCGATACCCTTCTCCTATGCATGTGTTGTGATAGAATCTTGAACTCTTGGGAGAGTTGATTCTACATGCTAACCATTTATGCATTCAAGAAGTCTGCAGCTGTGCAGATTATTCTTTTATTGTGCAGAGTTAGGCACTCTCAAGAGGAGCAAACAATTGGATGAACGAAGAAGCTATATCAAATATGATAGAGAGCTAGAAGCCGAAAAGTGATGAGAGACTTCTTGGGGAGTTCTAAAGCAGAAATCAAGAGGGAGTTATGTACCTTGCTGAGAAGAAGTAAAGGTCACAGCATCGCAAGGTCAAAGATTCAGAGGGAGCCAACTAAAGCTTTAGCAGATGATTGTGCTACAGACCAGAAGGGAACCTCTAGTGATTGCTTCAGCTGAGTTCCGCTATGAAGAAAAAAAGCAGTCTTCTGTAACACTGCATACAGAGAAGGCCAAGTACACTACAGCCTGTGAGTTAGCTCAAGAAGCAGTACTACTGAAGGCTGTACAGTTGAGATACATCATCACTGATGAGCAGATGGCAGATATTCTCACCCAATTTCTCACCAGGATAAAAGCTTGTACACTCTCGAGACAAGCTTGGTATGGTGGAGAATCCAGCCTTGACTGAGTATGAGTCTCAGTATCAGTGAGCCTTGCTTAATGAGTTCTTCTCTGTGAGAGAAGTTCGAGGTGAAATCCCTTGTTAATGCATTTTCTTCTGTGACGGAAGAATTTGAGGTGAAAGCCCTTGTTTCCACCCTCTGAGAGAGTCATGGTGGATGTCATGTGTGCGACTCCATGACATATGATGTACTTGTGTTTCACCCTCTGGGAGAGCCATGGTGAAAGTCACAATGAGGTGACAACATCACGCAAGTGATGAACACTCGTACTTACTATTGCATCTTCTTCTGCGACGGAAGAATTTGAGGTGAAAGCCCTCGTTTCCACCCGCTGAGCTGAGTCATGGTGGATGTCATGTGTGTGACTCCATGACAACATCACGCAAGTGATGAACACTTGTGCATACCACACATGAGGTGTATCCATTATATCACATTAAGGTGATATGCTTTCACGATGAGGTGATAAGCTCATCTCTATACATGGGTATAGCCATGATGATCAAATACCACAATGAGGTGATATGCCATTTCACACATGGATGTAGCCATAATGTTCGTTATCACATTGAGGTGATACTTCTCTCCTTACATCTGATTGCAAGGAATGATGGGTAATGGATGTCATATTGAGATGTTTGTGCAGCTAGAAGTTCTCTCCCTAGCTGAGAGGGAGTGTTGATGCATTAGCAGCGTCGGTAGCTCCTTCTAGCTTAGTATTTTATTGAAGACATAAATTAAAGATAGCCGTAGGCTATTTAATTTATGCTCATTATCATTATGCTCATGGCCGACATAAAAGTTAATTAGAATACATTTAAATCAAAGCCGTCTATCATTAAGAACATTAATGTTTATCTCAAGATGGCCGACCTCTTGTGAAGAGGAGTGAAATCTTTATGAAGGCCGACATACATGATGGGATGCGTCTCTTTCACTGGCATATATATTCAACATAATTCATTCATGCTAAGCATCGAAGGGCAGTCTGATCATTCACACAAGTTGTTCTAAAGCCGAATTCAACTGTTGATCTAAAGTGCGAATCCAGTAAATTCATCAAAGCGAATATTACCATCACTTCAGAACGAATCCAGTGGTCTGACCCTTGTGGAAATCATTAAAGACACAGATCATATATATTTCTGAGTGCGTACACTGCTGAGTCCAGGGCGAATCCATTCAAGGGTGATCAGCGAACTTACTGATTTGAGTCATACTGAAGCTTAAGTCAAATCTCTGGCTGTCTTCCACTGCGAGCTGAAATTGAGGTTCATCAGGTTGGCAAAGCTGTTAAGTGAGTATTTACTCAAAAATTTATCATTGAACTCATCTAATCAGTGACATCGTCAAGTGCTAGACTGTAAGAGAGATAAGCGAACTTTGTCATCTCTGTTTGCTGCCTTTACCAGGTGTGATCTGAAGGCTTCTATTTGTCTTTGTTAAATTTTCTTTGATACTGTATATTGGTCTGGTGTTAAGACCTCATTGTATCTTGTAAAGACTGCCACTGTTGCATTATAAGTAAGAGAGATCTTTGTTGCTGGGTTTTTCTCCCTCAAGAGGAGGGTTTTCCCAGGGTATATGCTGTGTTATCTTGTCTGATTTATGTCTTAATTCTCTCCGTATTTAATCTGTTCACACAAATTAACAATGATGACCTTGATCAGTTCCTCTTTTTCTGCCAGTATAAGCAATAACTTGGAAGAATGGGAGAGCCTTCTTCCCATCTAGGAAAGTGTATGCCTAATTTTTGTTCCCTGTATCTAGGAGTCATCATAATTGTTTAAGGTCGATTTGTGTGATAAGATGGTAGACTTTTTGGGTAATGCAGGCCTCAATCAGTTCCTCTTTTCTGCCAGCATAGGTGATAACTGCAAAAAATGGGAGAGTTCTCCCATTCTTTCTGTAGATTTTTCCTCCTATCTAAGTTTGTTCCCTTGTAAGGTTCCCGAAATTTCCAGTTAATCTTTGGCGGGAGAGATCTAAAATAGTGTTTTTCAACACTAATCTAATAAATAAACTTTTGTGCTGGGCCGACTTTTGGTGGCGCCCATTTGAATTTGAATTTATGTTCTTTTCTAGTTTTTTGGTTATGGCCAACCTCTTTTGGTTGGCGGTTAGATGTAGTTTAAATAGGTGAACGAGTTCTTCTTTCATCAAAACGAATTTGGACTTGGTCTGGCCTTCAAAGCAGAGAGGACGTAGTTCACTCTAGAAGGATCATTCAGGTGGGCGTAGCTTCACTTGGGTAAATTCGTGTTTTCATCTCATCCATCATCGTTCTTCATTTCATCTTACCCTTCATCGATATCAATTCATTCAGGTAACGGGCCAATTCCTGAGCATAGCGATTACATATTGGAGCCGTCGCATCAATCTAAGAGAGCAAAATCCTCTGGCCAAGCCTGACGGCTCTAGCCGAGGCCATCTATAGCACATCAAGCTTCAAGGAAGCCACAGCTAGGTGCGTCTGGAGTAAGTGCAAGCACAGATCAACGATGGAATGAACTCCCAGCCAAATCGACATTGAAGCCAACATCAGTCTAGTTCAACATTGGTATAGCCGACAAGAATTGTCGACAGTTCAATTGCTCTCACCCGCATATCAAAGAACACACGCATTCAAGCCAACCCAATCGTGTGTGACGAACAGAGCTCCTTATCGAACCTTGGTTAGACACCTAAGGCAGGTTGAGATTATTCGACAGTACCTTTGAGCGACGCCAAGTAACACGGCGGAGCTCAACATTGTCAATCGTGTTTCCTATCGATGCCAGTGCATGTCTTTTCTTTCCAAATTTATTTATAGAGTTTTTACAATGGTATCAGAGCCATAAGGCCTGCCAGCCTGTGGATGTGAACTTATGCAACTTAGCCAAAGAGATATTCGGGCCCTAGAGAGAGAGAAAAAGAAGTCTGAAGCTGCTCAAGGAATAGGAGGCAGAGGTAAGGAGAGAATGGGGGATCAGGACCAGAACAACAAGTTGGACAACTTCATGAGACAGCAAGACCAAACAAATCAGGCATTACGACAAGCAATACAGTCACTTATAGCTGCAGTCAACAACATCAGATCAGGATCCAACAATGACGAAGGAGGTAATTCAGAATGTTTAGGAGGAGAACAAAGCAGAGCATCAAACGGACACACCCACAAGCACTCTTAGCCCAGATTTTTGCCTAAAACAGAGGGCCGGCAAGGAGGAGAAGAACAACGCAACTATGCGAGTATTGTGCGTGAGTACTTGGATTTGGATGAGAATGCTCAAGCTGCGATCTCTTTCGATCAGTTTTATAGTGCCAGACAAAGTGATGAGAGGCAACATCGTGGGAATAGGGACCTCAAGCATAAGATCAGCAAGCTCTCACTTCCGACTTTTGATGGTTCAGGGAAATTGACTGCACAATCATAGATACAAAAGTTGGACACATTTTTCTCTCAGCCCCATGACTAAAGAGGAAGCAATCAAATTTGCCATCCTGCACTTGGAGGATCTAGCACATGAATGGTGGCACCACGACATTGTGACTCAAGGATTTGGGCAAGTAAATTCATATGCGGATTTCACGCAGAAATTGGTGGATAGGTTTGACAGGAAAAATTTGGAAGCCTACTTCCAAGATCTAACCAGGCTAAAACAAACAAGCACTATGGATGAATATGTCTTTGAATTTCAAAGACTTGCAATGATCGTGTCAGACGTATCTGATAAGAGACTCACATTCTTCTTCATCGAAGGCCTATCCAACTCTTTTTGTGGCTTGGTAAGAGCCTTGGAGCCAACGACTTTGGAGGATGCCATGTGGAAAGCTTTGAGCCTCGAAGACTCCACCAAGAAAGGGAAAGCCATCATCAAGAATGCACCAACAGGGCAGCCGAAGAAGCCTTTCATTAAGGCCAATCCACCACCTAAGGTTCCCCCTATAGGGCCACATGGCATGTCAAGGAATGAATTACGCAAGAAGGATTTGTGCTACTATTACAATGAGAAGTGGAATAATCAACACAGGTGCCAAGGGAGGGGACAAGTTTATTACATCGAAATGGTGTCCGATGATGAAGCAGATATTGAAGAAGGGGTCAATGAAGAGGACAACCCGGAGGAACAGCAAGGACTCGCAATTGAAGAGAGTCTTACAGGAAGTACTTTAGCAACACTATCAGGGACACCTCGATATCATTCTTTGGAGGATACCCAAAGAATCCTGCCAGCCTATTGGGGATTCATAATTGCATGTCAATTTGGAGGATACCCAGAAGGTTGCATGTTGCCTTTTTGATCAGTTGAGAAATTGGGTTATTGCATGTCACATAGATATTTCACTAGAAGTAGGTCAGGACAACAGGAAGGAGGGTCTGAAATTAACCCAACTAATTCCGATATGAGGGATAGAGGAGGTGAAAACCCACTGGGGAATTTGAATAATCAGCTTGACAATTTCTTGACCAACTTTGCCCAGCAGCAGCAGCAAATGCTACAACAATTTCAGGATCATATGATTACAGCTATGGCACAAATGAAAGTGGATCGTGCTAGATCGAGTAGATCAAGCAGTGGCCATAGTAGAAGTGATGTTGGTCACGGAAATCGTGATAGAACAGCCACTAATGCTGTTAGGACAGCAAGCACAAGGTCTGAACGGCCTTTACATCCTACATTTGTGACAAGGCAACCTAAAGTGGAGGCCATTCTAAAGTTGAAGGAAGAAATAGACATCATTGTTGATGTGATGGTGGCCTACGATAAATACAAAGCTCTTCCACCTAATGTGAGGACGTTAATCAATTTGAACCAGTTTATGAATTAGCGGAAAGACAAGGCCAGAGCCAAACTGGACAGGCAAGAAAGGGGCCTCAGAAGGCAAACCGGTCAAGGTAATCAACCCAAAGAATACAAGGAAGCATTAAATAAGATTCCTTTACCGACCTTTCGTGGAAGCCGAAAAATAAGTGCTAGATCATGGGTGCATAAACTTGACACATTCCTGTCCTTGAGACCTATGGAGGAAGAAAAGGCTATACAATTTGCTACGATGCATCTGGAGGGTGTAGCATATGACTGGTGGCACCATGGGTTCGTTTCACAGGACCATGCCATGGTACGTTCATATGAGGAGTTTGTCGATAAACTAATTGCACGCTCTGATCGAAAGGATAATGAGGTTTACTATAGGGATTTGGCTCAGCTGGAGCAAACTGGACATGTTGAGACTTACATCAATGAGTTCTAGAAGATAGTAGTCATGGTTCCTGATATGTCTGAGAGGCATGTTATTATGCTGTTTGTTGAGGGTCTAAGTGACAGATTGAGGGGTTTAGTGAAGGCTCATAAGCCTAGTACATTACATGACACCATTGGCCTGGCCCTTGATTTGCAGACTGCACCTTCCTTCCAGCCTCAAAGGAAGGCCTTCAGTGGCTTCAGCCAGAACGAAAGAGTTTCAATAAGAAAAAGAACACCCCACCGAAATCTGATCAAGAATCTAGAAATGAGCTACACAGGAAACAGATATTTTTCTACTGCAAGGAGCCATGGAATCGTAACCACTGTTGCCTTGGGAAAGGCAAGGCTCATTTGATTGAGGTCATATCAGATGATGAGGAGCAGGATGGTCATGAGACTAGTACTAGAGATGACAGTGGACAGGAGGAACCGCGTCCACAATTAGAGTTGGATGATTCTAGAGCCAAGGAGATTCCCCAGAGCAACATAGCCTCACTATCTAAAGTCCCTAGACTTCATCCTTTCCATTTGAAGGGTGTCGATAAGGGACAACGCATGGTTTGCTTGGTGGATAGTGGAGCCACACACAATTTCATCGATGAGGGTCTAGTGGTGAAGTGTGGGCTACAGATTGAGGAGTTTTCGAGATTCAATGTGACTGTAGCAAATGGGTTTCAGTTGAATTGCACCAAGATGGTTCCCCAGCTTAGCATCCAAATTGGAGATTACACCTTGACTAATAACTTCTATGTGTTGAGTCTTGGTAATATTGATGCAGTGTTGGGTTTGCAGTGGTTGCAGTCACTTGGGAGATACATTCAGGACTTCAGCAAAATGGAGTTGGAGTTTATGGTTGATGATAAGAAGATTGTGTTGAAGGCCATGTCTGATAGTGGTCCTCAAGTAGTGTCAACCAGGAGGATGGAGGCTTTACTTAGACATGGAGAGGTGGATTGGGTAGTACAGTGCTTTGTTTCTATCAAGCCTACCTTTGACAGCAAACCACACTACCATGTTGACATCCAAACAATGTTGGATAAGCATGGGGTAGTATTTGGAAAAATTCCTCCAAGTCGGCCACCTGATCGTGGGTTAGAGCATGTCATTGAGCTTGAGGAAGGGGCTAAACCAATTATAACTATGCCCTATTGACACCCACGTCATTTTAAGGAGGAGATTGAGAAGACAATCAAGGAGCTACTGAGCATGAGACACATCCGGCCCAGTTCTAGTCCTTTTGCCTCATCAGTTATTCTGGTTAAAAAGAAGGATGGGGCTATCTGCATGTGCATAGACTACAGGGTCTTGAATAAGAAAACATAAAGAACAGATATCTGATTCCCAGGATCGACGAACTGCTTCATGAGTTGCACAGGGCCATGTTCTTTTCTAAGATTGATCTTTGCTTGGGCTATCATCAGATACAAGTGCGGGAAGATGTTCACAAAACTAGTTTTTGTTGTCACTACGGGCATTTTGAATTCCTAGTCATGCCATTTGAACTCATGAATGCACCAGCCACGTTCCAATCGTGCATGAATCATACCTTCTGTTAGCAGTTGCGGAAATTTGTGTTGGTCTTCTTCGATGACATTCTAATATATAGCAGTACTTGGGATGATCACCTGCATCATTTGGATGTAGTGTTGAGTATCATGGAGGCCCAATCGCTTTATGAGAAAGCTTTCAAGTGTGAGTTTGGAATGACTGAGATACTCTATCTCAAACATGTGATTGGAGCTAATGGTGTGAAAATACACCAAGAGAAAATACAGGCAATTCTGGACTGACCGCCACCAAAGAATATATCAGAGTTGAGAGGCTTCTTGGGTTTGTGCTCTTACTACAAGAGATTTGTGAGAGGTTTCTCTCAGTTGGCATCATCCTTGACAAACCTTACTAAGAAAGGTGTGTTTCTTTGGTCTGAGGAGGCACGAGTGTCATTTGACAAGCTCAAGGAGGTCATGAGCTCATGCCCAATCTTAGCATTGTCGGATTTTACACAGCCATTTCTCTTAGAATGTGATGCTTCAGGTCAAGGAGTTGGTGCAGTTCTAATGCAAAATCGACATCTGAATGCATTCGAGAGCAAGAAGTTGAGAGACACTGAGAGGTTGTACTCTACCTATGATAAGGAGATGCTAGCGATTATGCATGCGCTAGCTAAGTTCAGGCAATACTTAGTGGGGACTAAATTTTTGGTCAGGACTAATCACAATAGTCTCAAATATTTTCTTGAGCAAGATTTAGGCATATGACTTCAATGTGGAGTACATTAAGGGGAAGAAGAACATTGTCGCTAATGCTCTTTCCAAGAAACCAGCACTTTGCTCTCTCTTACTAAGATTTCAGCTAATTGGAAATCTCAATTAGCGGCCGAATACACCAAAAACACTTTTGCCTGTGATTTGATTGATGGTCAGGTACAGGATGACAGATATTCAGTAGTCAGCAACATTATTTATTATAAGAATAGAATTTATCCTGTACCAGGATCAAAGTTGAAGGCTAGGATCTTGAGGGCTATGCATGATAGACCTCTAGCAAGACACCCAAGGTTCTTCAAAACTTACCATCAGATTCGTGAGAGGTTCACCTGGAAGGGTTTGAAAGATGATGTGTTGCAGTATGTTAGAGAATGCCTAGCTTGTTAGCAGAACAAGGTAGAACACACATTTCCAATAGGTCTTCTACAACCATTGTTGATACCTAAGCAGAAGTGGGAAGGAATATCCATAGATTTATCACAGGACTGCCACGCGTCCAGGGGAGAGATTGCATATTTGTAGTTGTGGATAGATTGACAAAATATGCCCATTTCTTTGCTATATCCACCGATTACACCGCAGTTCAAGTGGCAGAATTATTTTTCAGAGAGGTATTCAAGTTGCATGGACTCCCCAAAACAATAGTCAGTGATCGAAACAGCAAGTTCTTAAGTATGTTTTGGCAGGAGTTGTTTCGATTGGCAGGTACAGAGTTGACACCAAGCACGAGCTACCATCCTCAAACCGATGGTCAGATAGAGATAGTTAAAAGTGGATTGAGGGATATCTGCGTTATTATGTGTCAGGGCAACAGCGTGCTTGGATCAGATGGTTGCATTTAGGTGAGTATTGCTACAATACCACCTACCACATGTTGATTGGCATGTCTCCTTTCAAGGCCTTATACGGGTATGATGCCTTCTCATTTATAGATTTGGCCTTTGATGATAGCAGGGTCCCACAGGCCAAGGAGACAATACAAAACTATCAAGATATTCTCAAGGCATTGAAGGACAATCTGGAACATGCACAGAACCAGCAAAAATTGTATGCGGATAGGCACAGAATTGAGAGATCATTTGAGGTTGGGGACTTAGTTTTTTTGCATTTGCAGCCATACAGGGAATCCTCATTGAAGAAAAGTGGTGCGGAAAAACTTAAGCCATGCTTTTATGGACCTTATAGGGTAGTGAGGAGAATTGGCAAAGTTGCATATAAATTGGAACTTCCTGAAGGCAGTAAGATTCACAACTTCTTCCATGTTTCTTGCCTCAAGAGGGCACTGGGTCAGCAGGTTGTGGCATCTCCCGAGCTTCCCCCACTTGATGAGGAAGGAAACTTGGTGTTAATCCCTGAAGGTATTGCAGATTGGAGAGAAAGGAAGCTGAGCAATAAGGTGGTTCGAGAATATTTGATCAAATGGAAAGATTTACTAGTTGAGGATGCAAGATGGGAGGGGGAAGAGATTCTGCACCACCGCAATTTGAGATTGCTAGAGGACCAGCAATCCCGGGAAGGGAGGACTGTAATGTCCCTCTCCGCTTAATATCATTTAAGAGGGGATTTTCTAATCTTTTTGGTTCCCGGAGATTAGAAAACAAATTAAAATTTAAGGGAATAATTCAAATAATTAAATTGGAGCCTTAAAAGCTAAAGTCAGGTGTATGATATTTAATTATTCATCGAAGTTTATTAAAGAGGGCCACTTTTAAGTGATGATTCCTTCTTTCTCTAGGCGATCCTCCATGGTGATAACTAAATCAATAAAATTAAGCCTAAGTCTCTATATCTCTATCAAGTGCGATCATGTGATATGGATGACTTCTGATTTTTCTAAATGGAATCGAGCTCTCTCAGGGAAAACAACTGCTTTTGTGAAGAAAGGTTCAGCAACTCAGGATTCATAATAAGGTTCGATTTGGATGGGAGAACATTATTCAGAAAATCTTTTGTTTCTTATTCTCTCATGGAGCTGTGAAAGTGATGGATTTCAGGACAAAATCCCTGAGCAGTTTGGGACGAAAACCCCAGGCTTTGGTATAAATCTCTGCAACGATTGTGGCTGCTGTATAAGATCAATGCATAAGGTTCTTGAGAAGGCATTTTAAGGAAACGTGGCAATCTAGGAAGGACGTGTTAACTGAAGTTGAATTGCTGCCTGGTTGAGGTTAAATAAGTGACAATCTTTCATAGTTTAGCACATGTAGATGATGGTATGGCTTATGGAGGCGACTACCTGTGTGTGCTGTTCTGATTTTCAAGTGATGCAGATTTCTGTTTTCAAATCAATTTACATTATCTCCAGGTTTCTGTTTTGTCTATCATCTTTGTAAAAATTCTGCAATTTGGAATAAAGGTTTCTGGGCGTACTATTGATAAACTGAATTACATAGGAAGTCTAAAAAGTTCTGAAAGTACATGTATTTGCTTATAAAAACTGTTTCTGTTCAAAGCAATACTTGCATACAAAATCTGTTGATCAAATATGTCTATCAAATAAATAAAAAATTTGCATAAATTCTTCACATATCTGGGAAAGAATATTTCAGTTAGGCAGTGGAGAGTTTTGCCACAGGAAATAGAGAGCTTGTTTTGGTTCCTGTTTTTATTGCTTTGAATTGCTGCCAGTTAGAACACAGCCAGCATTATTATTTGTCTTTTTGTTGCCAGTCAACAATTTAGAAATAGTATATATAATTTGTTTGTTGAAAATCAATCTTTTTATTGTGGTGTCTATTGTGAAGGCTTAGAATTCCTAACTCCATTGCGTGAGGCAGAGTTTCAACTCTATTCTTGGTTCTGAATTGATATACCTGTATGTGCCTAGTTTGAAGATTGAAATAAAGCAATTTGAAGATAGTTTCAGTGCTGGGTTTTAACCATAGCCATCACTTGTGCAAGATAAAGCAAAGGATGAGGTTTGTTCTGGTTGTGCACTAGCAAAGCAACACAGATAAATATCCAATTGGGAAATCATGGTGAGCTTCAAACTGCTGCAGTTAGTTCATTCAGATATATCATATATGGGGTGCCACGCAAACACCAAGTATTGGCAGGTGTTTTTACTTTTAACATTTATAGATGATTATTCCAGGAAGATATGGATCTATTTTTTAAGAAAGAAGAGTGAAGCATCTGATTGTTTTGTTAGATTCAAAGCTTTAATTGAAAAGGAAAGTGATTATTCAATTAAAATTTTGAGTATTGATAGAGGGTGTGAGTTCACTTTAGATGAATTTCAATTTAATGAATATTGTGCTAACGATGGAATCAAAAGGCAACTTACAACATATACATTGCAGCAAAATGGAATTGCTAAGTGGAAAAACCAGACCATTGCTGAAATGGCAAGGTCCATGTTCCAAGCAAAGCATATGGAAAATGAGTCTAGGGCAGAAGCAGCAAAAACTTTGTATATCCTTAATCGCACTCCTACATTAGCTGTAAATATTAAATAATTATATACCAGAGGAAGCTTGATCTGGCAGACAACCCAATGTGAGACACTTGAGAGCTAGTTGACCTTCCAAAAGATAAAGTTAAAACAGATATATAAAAGTAAACTTACAAATACAACAGTGATGACAAAATTGGAAGGCATAAGGCAAGACTTGTAGCCAAAGGCTATGCACAGGTCTATGGGATAGACTATTAAGAAACATATGAACTAGGTGCTCATTCAGATACAACAAACAAGAGTGTTAGCATTAGCAGCCTAGAACAAATGGGTAGTTCAACAAATGGATGTGATGTCAGCATTCTTGAACGGCTTCAGTGAGGAAGAGGTGCGCAGCGGACACCTGGGTTTAAAGAAAGTGTTATATGGCTTGAAGCAAGCTCCTAGAGCTTGATTTTCAAGAATTAAAAGTTATTTCCTGGAGCATGGCTTTCTTAGAAATCAGAATAAACCAACATTGTATGTTAAAAACAAAAAAGCAGTAACCAAATTTTAATGGTTTGTTGGTAGTCTGATCGACAGATGTACCTTACAGCTACTAGACCAAATGTTTCTTATGCAGTAAGTCAAATTCCCAGATTTATGACAGATCCACACATCAATCACATTAGAGCAACAAAAAGAATACTTTGGTATATCAAAGGCACAGTCAATCATGGCATTCATTATACAAAAACAAAGAATTTGGAAGAGTTAGATTTTCAGAGTCAGATTGGGCTGGTTCAATAGATGATTGAAAATCAAATACTGGGTACTGTTTTAGCCATGGCAGTAGCATTATAATTCGGAACTGGAGCAACAGACGGTTTCTCTGTCTCAAGCAATTTGGTTATGACCATAGTTGGCAAACTCGCCAAAAACTCGCGAGTTTTTTTTCAAAACGAGTTTTTGGTGCAAGTACTCGCCTAGAGAAACTTGCAGGTGGAATAAAGGCAATTTCAATTCATTTTTTGCGGTTTGTGTGGTTTTCAAGGTCTTAATTTGGGCTTTTTCAACATTATTTTTTGCCATTCAAAATATCATGAAAATGAGGTGCGCCATGGAGTTTTGTATGGTTTTGAAAGCCTTAAATTGGTGCTGGCGGCGGGGGCGCTGCCCCTCGACCCCGCTGGGGGCATTGCCCCCAGACCCCTACGAGGGGTGCTGCCCCTCGACCCCGCTAGGGACATTGCCCCCAGACCCCCACAAGGGGCATTGCCCTCAAACTCCCATTGAATTCATTTGATTTTTTAGGTACCCTCTAAGTCCAAGTTTCCAAGTTTGCCTACAAGTCTTCATTTATAATATCGTCTAGTTCTACCTCTCCCCTAGTTTTCACTAGACATGGGAAAGAGGAAGATGTAAATTTGTAAAATATATTAATGTAGTATTTAATTTCATTTTTACAAAAACAATTTGCTATTTTCATTTTGTTTCAGAATATCAACATCAGCGCATTCCACATGAGGATGCCATTTTGTACCCAATTTGCTTTCAAATCAATCAAATACAACTAGACTCAGCTTGTTTCTTTTATGTACTCATTTATTGACTCATTGGATGCATCTTATCTTTGAATTTTGCAAAAAAATGCATTTTTAGTGAAGTTTAAGCAATTTTTAAAGTTCCCGAGTTTTTTGCCAAGTTTTTTGCCGAGTTTTTTCCGAGTTTTTGCTGAGTTTTTTCCGAGCCAAGTTTTTCGGGCTTGCCGAGTACTTGCAAATGCCGAGTATTCCAACTATGGTTATGACAAGTTTTGAAATTTGCAGCAGCAATGAAATTCTCCCACTGTTGTACATTGTGATAACAGAAATACCATTCAGATAGCAAAGAATCACATTCTTCATCCAAAAACAAAAGTTTATTTAGAGAGATTTCTCATCACTTAATTAGAGATTTGATTCAGCAAGGAGAAGTGCAGTTACAGTTCTGCAAAACAGAGAATCAGTTGACCAATATCTTTATAAAGGCAAATTCCAAGATCTACATTTGTTCTATATGAAAGCAATTAGGAATAGAGTCACTAAGCAATAAGGAGGAGAATGCTGCAAAAAATAATGCTTAAATTGTAGTTTGTGAAAAAATAATTTCCTATTTGACTGTAGACCTATTTAATTACAGTTAGCTTGTTCCACTTTGCTTTTCTGCTGTGGGCTAAACATTTGTAGTAAACACAATGTAATTTTCTATACTAAAAATCAAGGAAGATTATTTTGTTTTGTATGCATTTTTGCCCCAATTTTGTGAAATCCCCTGATTTTGTAAAATTAGGCAACATATGGTTACACATAATAAACCAAAATCTTATGATACCTTAAGATAGGAAAGCTTTAAGCTTCCATATGCGAAACCCAATGTGACGGCAGAAACACGTGCTACCTGCATTTCATGACAATATTAATTGATCAAAATAAACTCGTAGAATTCATAAATCACTACAAATTTCAAGATTCATATTTCTATTATACATTATGAAACAGGATACATCGCATCAGTCTACAGAAATGATGAACCAACCAGTAATACATATTGAAAAAGCAATTGCACGAGATCCTATGCCTTCAAAGCACATTAAAATAAACTAAAGATACGCATAACCAATAATTCTGCATTACCACTCACTCACTAATGATGTTTTCAAACTCACTTGTTCTTGTATCATAATAACCAAAAAAAAAACTGTTGTATCCCCTAACAAGACATATACAAATCCATTTGACTGAATCTCCTATAAGAAAACCATTTGACTAAGCATCAAAAAATGCCTGCATATCCAATGCAAAAGGGTCCCCCAAATCATGTTCTCCTTTAAAATGGAAACTAATCTAATTGAATATTAAAAGCAATACTTTGTAGTCTATAGACACAATCAGAAAATATGTTATAAATTACAAGATTATTCAAAGCAGATTCAACTTGTAGGCTTTACAAAGTTATTTTCTCTGCTCTATCTCAGAATCTTTCAGGCATTTATACAAGATTCTAAACAGCCAAGTTCCAGGATTTGCCATTTAAAAATAATTATTGAATTCTACTAACTCTGAGAAGATCTTATAAATTATGGATTGTTCAAAGGTAAAACCTCTTTGACTTGTGGGTTTGTCAGAGTTGTTTTCCCTGCTCTATCTCATCAGAACCTTTTAGACATTTATGCAAGATTCAAAACAACCAAATTCCAGGATTTGTCATTTAAAAACATCATTTGAATTCCTCTAGGACTATTTATTTTGAAGAGCCTTAGAATAAGCACATGACTTGTAATTTTTATTATTTTGCTAAATTTCTCTATAAGTCAATTTCCTTAAATCTCACAAGACAAAATCTGAAACATTCTGACTGAAATACACCGATACAATATTTATAGGAATCTTAATTGATACCTTGCAAAGAGCAACAATGGGTGCAAAGAGTGCATGTATAGACAGAATCTTCAGAACAAAGAAATTCCATAAATTCAAATTTTCTATTAAAATTTTATCATCACCTTAAACCAGAATTATTCTAGTATATCTTTGTGAACAAAAAGATCAACATTTCTCATCTCCAAGATCTTGTCCAAAACTAGGCTAGTTCCATGGAACTGAACCTCCTACATCATGAATTGGTTGAATTTTATCCGATGTTTCACTTGTACTAAAATAACTGACATAAGCATCACTGCCCAACTGGAGCAAATAATGAAACTTTAAAACAGAAACAGCCTCTATTCTATAGATAAAGGAATTTAACACTTTCTGGGGAACTTTTATTCCAATTTCCAGCCATCATTTAGCGTTAGTAAAATGGCACAAGCAATCGGGGAAAGTATTCCAGAAAAAGAATATCCAAGTCTATTTACAGTTTGACCATTTTACCAATATGCTTTCTTATTGATTGGATAAAGAAGCAAATTTTATTTAATACATTTGAACTGTTTTAGCACTTCTAAATCATTCAGTTTGCAAGGTAGACCCTTGAGCTTTGATTTTGTTTGAGTATCAGTGAATAAACAATCTAATACATGTAAGGATATACAATAACATTGATTATCAATCTATTTATATAACTTTCAACTTTAATGGTCCACATAATTTTCTAGATTATTTTCAAAGAGAAATTTCGATCTGATTTGAAGTCACTAGCATATTGCTACTGAGGAAAATTGAAATTGGAATGTCTCTAAGTGGGAGTGCCTACATCCCTAGGATAATTGGAATTTTCATCAAAGTCCCTTTGCTGTTATTATAGACTTCTTTGGATGTTGTAGCATGCTTGATATCTTTTGTTTAGTAGTCCAACTGATAAGCGGTACACCTTCTTCAAGGATCGTGACTGCTTGATGAGCTCTTGAGGCTCTTTCTAGGGGGGGGAAACCCAGCTGGGTTTTTTCAACTCTTACTTTTATTTATGGTTCTCACCATTTGGAAATCACTATTTTATAAAGTGTAATGATTTTCTTTAAATATAATTCTCCTTTTTTGCCAAAAAAGGAGAACAAAGGAAAAATCCATTACCGATTGTGTTATATAATTAATTTTGTATGTATATGTCTGTAGTATGGTCAATTCTGAACTATACTGAACCTGAATTAAAAAATGTATGCAAACGGCCAAACACAAACGTGAATTGGAAACTTAGATTTCAATGTTGAAGCAGCTAGAGGTGAATAATGAGGTTAAAAATACACAACGGTAGAGTGTTGCTGCATAAGCATGGGCCAAGGACTATTGTTGTGTACTGAGCTGACCTGCTTTCATTCATTTGGAAGAATTGATTCTTGAACCTCTAGTCTTTTGCACTTTAAATCTCTCTGGTTCATTTCATATCTGCAGCTGCCATGAGGCAATTTAATTAGTGTATTATGATAATGGGAATTTGAAAGTTTTAAAATGGAGAGTCGCACGTAGAGGTGATCTAATTTTTAATTTTTAGTGTAGCTAAATCTCCAAGAAAAAGTATTTTAGAGTAAAAAGTGGTGGTGTTTCCTTTTCTTGTAAGTTTTCTATTCATGATACTGAGAAAAACAGTTTGAAATCATATTAATTAATTATACTAGAAAGAGATTACTAATGTGGAAGAGAATCCCAATACATTGGTATGCCGATGTAATAACTTCTTGTTGGCAAAAATAACAACTCCAAGGGAAAGAGCTTTTATAATGAACAGCATCTACATGGTCATTATGTTAGTATCCAATGAGGGAGGCTTAATTTAATTGGGGGCCTTGCGCCTAAAGTTGGTCTCTGAATTGAAAAAATCTTTCAGTGTAGATAATCTCTTATAATCTACCCCTTACACATAATTATTATCTATGTGATATAGTTCATGACACACGGTAAGAAGTAGTGCAATAAAAGATTCAAAATTCTTGTATAGCCTCATTTTCAACTGATGTGACTTATTTTCTTGTCTTTCAGGATGTGGAAAACTGGAGAAGGGCTCGAGTTCTTAATAAAATATCCTTGTTTATTTTTTCACAACCAGTGAAACGTGGGGAATAAAATTATAAACAAAAGGAGAGGCACAGACCACAGGCACAATTATCCCTTCAAACCTTGTAGAAATTGTAACCGTAGGAGTTCCTCCAATAATTATACTGTTTGAGGTCAAAAGAAAAAATAACAGTTCCAGTGGAGTGCACGAGGCAAATCAATGCAGTGGACATTTGTCATGTTTCCTGCTATATCAATACACTAGTATAGCTGTCAATCAGCCACATCCCATATCAGGTATCCATGTCAAGTAAACCAATAGCCAAATAATTTAGTTGTATTCTAGAAATCTTGAATATGTGCGCCACAATGGATCTATTGAATCTTGAATCTCTTCAACTCAGAAGTCAGAGCAAAATGAACGAAAATTATTCTAAAAAATATTCATGCTTATTAGTGCTCAAGTTTAAATTTGGCTGTAAGGAAGGAATTTAGGATTAATTTGAAAATGTAATTTTCACACATCCAATTCAATTGCACAGGATTTGATATTGTCCCTTGCACATTAATAGTTCTTTCAATTAAGGCTGTTGATTGGCAATGGTGTATATTCCACCACCCTTGCATTATTTTTTTCATGCTTTCATTTTGAAACAGAGTTTTGAATGTATTGGAGTTTCTCCAACAGTTGTACTAATGCGAATATTTGTTATGGCAAGAGGTTTTCTAAAATGACAGCAGGGCATGGAGTCTCATGTCATGATTCTGTACATAAAAACCAAAATACTGCCAACTTATATTTTGAAAAAAAACAAATATAAAACTGAAACTATTAAAAAGTAACATATAAATATATAACATTTACTGCACTTTTCAAAGTAAAAACAAAACAAAAGAATTACTGTGGATTTTCCAAAAGTTAGACGCAAAAGTAGAACAAGTGTATTACAAATAAATAAAATAAACAACATAGATAAAATAAAATAAATAATTCTAAAATAAAATAAAATAACTCTTAAGTAAATAAATAAGACTAATATCTCTCGATATTTTGAGATAGATGTATTTAAGATATCTATACTAGTTCCTATATTTTTTATAGTCAATTGCTGAACAAAACCTGCAATAGGAAAGCAGGCTTCTAAGGAAACTTCAGCCTTCTACTTGTGGACAAACAACTTTTTTTTATATCAAAACAATCAGGCCGTAATCCAGCAGCTACTAAGATCAAACAATATTCCTGGAGGATCGAATACTAGACAACAAACATCCGAATGAAAAGTGTTTGACACCCTGGCATCCAGATAAAAGCAAAAGGAAAATGTTTAACTTTAGAGATCTCAAACATTCAATTCGAATAATAAATGAGAAAAAATGTTGCAGCCAGTTACCTTTTCTCACTTAAAACACTTACAGGTCTAACCATCCCTCTCAAATAATTGCATTTAAGAGCATGTCTATCCCGTAAGCACAATCAGGTGTGTAAGGTGGTCTCTTGTGTTGTAAGCTACCCTGCGGTCTACGCACGGAAAATTAGGCTTGTGGACCTTAAATTGACCTTTCGCTTCCTTTTATATCAAAACCTTAATTCTCTTTACCTTTCACTTATAAAAGAGTTCCAGGAAGGGGTTTATACTCAGAAACATGACTTTGGGAGTGAAATGTAACGTACACACAGTCTGATTCAAGCAATATTATCTCTCCAATCAAATTAGAGAGGGCACAGAGTTTGAATTAACGATTTTTTTTTTTAACTAAATTGTTATAATGATTGTGTGCTTCTGTTGTCGCCTTTTTGTTATTTTCATTTCCGCCCACGAGAAATCTTGTAGGAGCTACAAAAGAGTTGATCACAGCAACACGCCTCGAGGCTATCTGTAATCAGTTTGTAAATTTCTCGAAGTGGCAGACAAACCCTAACTCATAAGATCCAAACAAGAAGAAAAAGACCCTAGATCGCTTGTATTTTTCTTCTAAAACGTTCGATTCACTAAATAACGAAATACGTTATATTTGATTCGCAAGAGGCGAATGCGAAGCGCTGGAAAATGCAAAGACAATGTATGAATATGTGGAATTTACAGTGATAAATGAATATATATAATGTGCATGTATTTCAGATTTGAAAGAGTCGGAATATTTGTGTACCAGAGCAAGTGTGCTGGTGCCTGAATAAGGGCCAGGAACTGTCATTGTGCGTTGAGCTTAACGGGGTCCTCTTGCTTTCCTTTAGTTTTACTCCGCAAGGATCGATCCTTGGACCTCCTTATGCACTTCCGTATTGTTCGTCAAGGTAAAACTCTTAAAAGACTACCCTGCGAGGCTTAGGTTTTATCGTTTAGTCTGTACATAGGACTTTGAATTGAAATGTGTTTTCCTCCAGCCATTTTAGGTGTTTTGTTTTGTTTCTTATTTTTCAAGTATTATATTTAATAGTGTATAGGATATTTTATTGAGATTTAATTATACTAGCAATCGCACCTTGGCGTGCAATGAGTATGCCAAAGAGGTTTGGAAGGTTGATTAGGAAAGTTTTAGTCTACTTTTTGCATGCAATTGTGTAGTGCATGAGATTAGTTGGTAGGTCATTTAGCAAATGATGTTGTCTGTGCAACAAAGGTCTTAATGGAGAAGTGATGGCTTCAAATCCACTATGCATCCATTTACAGGGATCCAAACACAGCTCAAACGAAACCCTTGACCAAGAAGATAATCAGTCCCCATTGCCAACAAGCTCATGTTATGTTTGCAATAAGGAGAGAGGGAGAGATAGGGATAGAAAGAGGGAGAGATAGAGGGAGGAAGAGAAAGAGAGAAAAAGAGGGATGCGGAGATAGAGATGGAGAGGAAGATAGAGAGAGAGAGAGAGAGAGAGAGAGAGATAACAAGAGAGAGGAAGAGATGAAAGAAGAAATATCGAGAGAGAGAGAGAGAGAGGCAAAGAGATATAGATACAAAGGTCTAAGAAGAGGGAGGGAGGGAGAGATGGATGGATAAAGAGAGGGAGACATGTCTGGAGATAGAGGGGTAGAGAGGAAGATAGAGGTAGAGATGAAGATAGAGGGAGGGAAATAGAGAGAGAGAGGTAGAGGGAGAGATAAAGATAGAGTTAGAGAGGAAGATATAGAGATATAGAGGAAGAGAGAGGGAGAGAATAAAGATATAAATGGTGAGATAGAGTGATATAGAGATAGAGATATAATATATAGAGAGGGGGAAAGGGAGATAGAGACAAAAAGACAAAAAACATAAAGTAGAGAGACAAATAGATATGGAGAGAGGGAGAGAGAAATAGGAGACAGAGAGAGGGAGAGAGAAAGGACATATAGAGATATATGAGAAGAAAAAGAGAGAGAGATGTAGGAAGAGAAAGGGAGAGAGAAGTGGAGATAGAGATATAGATAGGAGATAGGGAGGGAGCAAAGGAGGGAAAGATGGGGAGAGATAGAGACAGGAGGGAGAGAGAGGAGAGGGGAGGACATGAAGAGAGATAGGTAGAGTGGGAGAAAGATAAGAAGAGGAGGTAAGAGAGGGAGAGATAGCTCTATATATATATATATATATAAAGTGAGAGAGGGAGAGGGAGAGTGGGAGAGATATTCTTAAATAAGTAAAGATAATGAGATAAAGATAGAGAGGGGGGGGAGGAGATAGGGAGATAGAGGTAGAGAGGGCAAGAAAGAGAAAAAGAAGGTGACAAAGACAAGTGGTAAAGAGAGAGTATAGAGAGAGTAGAGAGGGGGGATATAGAGAGATGGAGATAGAGATAGGGAGGGAGAAATAGGGAGTGTGTATATGAGTGAGGGAGATATATATATAAAGTGAGAGAGGGAGAGTGGGAGAGATATAGATAAAGAAGTAGAGATAATGAGATAAAGATAGAGAGGGGGAGGGGGAGGAGGAGATAATGAGATAAAGATAGAGGCAGAGAGGGCAAGAAAGAGAAAAAGAAGGTGACAAAGACAAGTGGTAAAGAGAGAATATAAAGAGAGTAGAGAGGGGGAATATAGAGAGATGGAGATAGAGATGGAGATAGAGATAGGGAGGGAGAAATAGGGAGTGTGTATATGAGTGAGGGAGATAGAGAGGGAGATAGATATATATAAATAAATAGAGAGAAGGGAGAGACATAGAGAAGAGACAGGACAATCAAAGAGATATAGAAAGAGGGAGTGATAATGAGAGAGGGAGAGAGAGATATATGGATGGAAGGGAGAGATAGAGAGATAGCAATCATACTTTGGCATGCAATGGGTATGCCAGAGAGGTGTGATAGGTCAATTAGGAAAAAATTGGTCTCTATTTCCAA
>VDFB02358558.1:0-24337 GCA_007258455.2 Sequoia sempervirens
AAGGACACCGGAAGAAAAGGTGCGAAGAGTTTTCCTCACCTTTCCCACACATCACACACATAGACGGTCCCTGAAAGCCACGCATCTGAATCTTGTCCCAAGTCAGGCACTTGTTCCAAGCCAAAATCCAAGCAAAGCAATTACATTTCAGCCAAGAAAACTTATTCCAAACCTTCTTCCACCACGGAACTTCCTCCCCCTCAAACCTTTGAGAGAATAACCTCCGATATCCAGACGCAACCGTGTAGTGCCCCTTTGGATTAGGAGACCAAGCAAGAATATCCTTGTCCCTTAAAGGATTACATTGTCTGCTCAAAAGAATACTATGCAGAAGCCTACAATCCTCTTCCATGCCCATAATCGGCCACTCCTCAGGAGTCATCCATCTAGAACTCACAAGTTGGCCCTGGTATGAAATTACCTTAAAGTCACTTACCCGTGTCCAGCCAACATCCTCGAATCTCCTACTCAAAGCCATCAATTCAGGGAACTGAGAAAGGATGGGAGGGTACCCATCCCAGGAATCATACCAAAATTGAACCTCCATCCCCCTCCGACAAATCCAAAATAAACCATCCTTGATAAGCCTCGCTCCCTTCTTGAGGGTAGCCCAAATAGCTGAGCCCTTACCTAACAGGGGATAACAAGGAATATCCTCTCCAGGAGTACTATGAAGGTACTTATAGGACAAAATCCTAGCCCAAATCCTATCCTTCTCAGTGCACCATCTCCAATAAAGCTTTGCTGCCAACGCTATCCCAGCCAGAGAGGAATGTCTCAACCCCAAACCCCCAAGCTGCTTAGGACAGCAAACAGTATCCCACTTAACCAAACTCCACTTGGAAGTCATCACGCTACCAGCCCATAAAAACTGCCTTGCCAAAGAGTCCAACTCATTAACAAAACCCATCGAAGCCACCTGAAGCATACACCGATAAATAGGGAGAGCCTGGACCACGGATTTCAACAATTGCACCCGCCCAGCAAAGGACAACCACCGATTGGTCCAATGGGTAACCTTCAAACGAAATTTATCCAGAATAGGCTGCCATGACTCCCTCGATAATCTGCCCACCGAGATAGGAACCCCAAGGTAGGACATAGGAAGGGACCCAATCTGAAAACGAAGAATTTGTGCAATTCGCCTCTGTATAGGATTTGGAGTATTAAAGAAATAAATGGAAGACTTATCTTCATTGATTGCTTGACCTGAGGCCTCAAGATACATATCCAACACCCGCCGAATATTAGTAGCCTCCCTAATAGTAGCCATCCCCATCAAGGCAGTATCATCCACAAACTGCAAGTGGGACGAAGGAGGTAAGTTGCCACCCCACCGCCACCCCTGAATGAGCCCCAACTCCACTTGGCTCCTCAGAAGGCGCCCCAAGCCTTCCACAAGCAAAATGAAAAGGTAAGGGGAAAGAGGATCACCTTGTCTTATCCCACGCGATGCCTCAAACAACTCCGAGTGCATCCCATTAGATAACACAGAGAAAGAAACAGACGTGATACAACTCATGACCCATTGGATCCAATCTTCCCCAAAACCGAAAGTAGCCAGGATCCTCTGAAGAAAAGACCATCGGACTCTGTCATAAGCCTTTGCCATGTCCAACTTGATAAACATAGCCTTAGCCCTAGAGTTAGCCATAGAATGGATGGTCTCAATAGCCATAGCAATACCATCCAAAATATGCCTGCCTTCCACAAAACCACTTTGCTCCTCAGATATTAGTAACGGCAACCACTTTTTTAGCCTATTCGCAATCAGCTTCGAGATAATCTTATACACCACATTACACAAGGATATAGGCCGAAAGTTGTTCATCCTATCCGCTCCATCACACTTCGGGATAAGAGCCAGGAAAGTGGAGTTCAGAGCCTTTAACATCTGCTTATTCCGCTGCGACTCCTTGACCACTTCTAGTAAATCCAACTTGATGATCTCCCAAAACTCTTGGAAGAACTCAACCGGGAAACCATCAGGGCCAGGGGCCTTTCCTTTCTTCATGTGGAATACCGTCCCCTCTAATTCTTCAAGAGTGATCTCCCCCATAAGATCCCTTCTCATCTCCTGAGACACCAATTGGGGTATGCAAGAAAGGACCTGTGCCTCCCCCACCACACTCCCCTGCAAATCCTCTCTAAAAAGGGTAGAATAATAATGGACGACCTCATCAGAAATACTTTGAAAAGAATTCAACCTCTCTCCCCCGTCTGAAATCAAAACAGGAATAGAGTTACCATGCCTCCGCGCCTTCACCGAATTGAAGAAAAAGGCAGAATTTTTATCCCCCTCCTGAAGCCAGTCAATCCGAGATTTTTGTTTCCAAAAGATCTCCTCCCGTAATTCCCACTCCTCTAGAGCTTTCAAAGCCCTAGATTCCTCCTGCAATAGAGCCTCAGACACCCCATTCTCCCTCATCAACCTCGTAATACCATCCAGCTTAACTTGTGCAACAGACTTGGCCTTAAAAATATTCCCAAAACATTGCTTATTCCAACGTTTAATCTTATATTTAACAAATTGAAGAAGCTTAGTAAAAACATACATTGACGTACCAAAAGAAGGTCTTCCCTCCTGCCACCACTGAGCAACATAATCATGGAGATCAGGGTCCCGAAGCCACATAAGCTGGAATTTAAAAGAGGGTTTATGGGTCCGCCCAACCATGCTGATAGAAAGCTTAATGGGCCAGTGGTCCGAACTCCTCCAGTCCAAAATCTCTGAGCAAGTAACCCACCTATCACCCACCCAAAAGCAAGAAACCATAAACCGATCTAGCCGCTCTGCAATACCATTTTCTCCTGAGCGTCGATTATTCCAGGTAAAGTGTCCATTACTTGGCTTGATATCAACAAGATTCAAAGCAGAAATATTATCCTGAAAGAGGAAAGCAGAAGCCTCCAATCTCATGGTACCCCCCCGCTTCTCAGCAATTTCAGTGATAGCATTGAAATCTCCCCCAATAATCCATGGCAAGTAAGGGTTCATACTTCGCACATACCTAATATTTGACCACAAAAGCTGCTTCCCCTGCAAATCAACAGGCGCATAAATGTTGGAGAAAAGTACTACTTCCCCCGATTCATAACAAGAGGCCACCATAGAGATAGAGGACTTGAAAGAAAACCACCAAAGGGGGCAAATCTTCTGAGGGTTCCATAAGCAAGCAACCCCTCTAGAGGCACCCAAAGCACCAATGCACTGGCAATCCCCATTCATCCAAAGCTTAGGCATAATACCCATCATACCATCCACCGAGAGCTTAGTCTCCTGTAAAAAAAGAATATCAGGACACTGACTTCTAACTAAATTTCGAACAGCTTTTTGTCGAGGGCCACTGTTCAAGCCCCTAACATTCCAGGATAGTACAATCATTTCAAAGGGCTGGTGAAGTGCGAGTCCAGAGTCTTAACTGACCCTGATTCCACCAAATTTTCCCCTATCATCTTAATCTTCTCCAGGTCCTTCTTCCTGCCCAACTTAGAACCTTTCTCCACTCCTCCTTTCTTAAAATATTTTTGAAGGATGCCTAATTGAGGAGCCATCTTATTGCTTTTTCCCCCCACCGAACTAGCTTTCTGTTCAGGGAAAGACCCAACCACTTTGTCTTTCACCACCACACTACCTGATTCTCTTTGAGCCTCTAACCTTAAGTCTGAGTCCATCTGCAAGGATCCCACTGCCTGAGGGGCTAGGGAAACCCCAGGGCTGCTCCCCTCTTGGCCAAGGCCTCCCCCCTCCAGCTCAGCACCCTGAACAACCAAATCCACTCCCAACTGATGACTTACCAAATCCAGCTCCACCGGCTGCCCTTGCTGCTCCGCATCCAGCTTGCCCTGATCCAGATCAACCAACCCTGGATTCACCTCTTGCTGGCTAAGACCCTCCAACACCTCAAATCTGTTAAAAGAATCCTCATCCTGCCTCTCTTTCAAAGACCTTTTAAGCCCCTTATTCCTATTCCGAGGCTTGACAGGAAGAAAGCCATCCTCCCCAGGACCGCCCTCTTCGACAGGGCCTTTCCCCTTATCCATCCCCGAAGGATTCCTAGGTGGCAGAGAAGAATTAGTCTCCATAGGCTTGGCCCTTGGGCATCTACACAGTAAGTGACCATACTCATGACACAACCGGCATCTAAAAGGTAAAGTCTCATAATCAAGTTGTTGAACCCATGAGTAAGAGCCAGCACACACTTCTAAAGAATCTGGCAAGGGTTTACTTAAATCAATTTCCACACAGAAACGGGCAAATGTCATTACCTTTTTGAACTGTATCTGTTGCGAAGAGCCAACAGGTTTACCAAGCATTGAGGCAAGTAAATGCAGAACATCCTCCCGCCAACACTCAACCGGTAACCTCGGCAATCTAACCCAAACTGGCACCCGACTAGGAATCTCCTCAACCGGATTGAATCCTGCATGCCACGGCTTGATAAACAAGCCCACCTGGTTGTAAAAGTAAGGGCCTCCTTCAAAAACCTTGATCCTATCCGCCATGCAGTCAAACGTGACCATGAAATAGTTATTAGCAAGGAGTCGTATCTCCATCTCTCCTAATGGCATCCAAGTCCTTCGGGCCCAGGTCTCCAAAAATTGCAATGAAATCTTCAGACCCAAAAATTTACAATACAACGAATGTCTTGAGTAGTACTCAATATCATCCGCGAGCATCTCCATCGGGATCACAACATTCGGCCTTTCCTTGCACCTTTCAAGACAGTCGTTAACCTTTGGGACACGAAACCCTCCTGACAAACCCGCCTCATTCTTATCCACATTCTGAGAAAAAAGAATATTACCGTGCAGACGAGACCCCGAAGGCAAGGAATGCGACCCAAGAGCAGATCGAAAATCCAGCTTAGGTCCCTCCCCCGAAGGCTCCCCAGAATCCATTGAGAAGAAAGAAACAGCAGCGGAGATCCAAGCCCTCAACGGACACGGGAGCCCAAGCTCCCACTCGAGGGAAAGCCCCCACACACACCCACCAAGGATTGGCTTCCACCAAACCCACAACACCACCCCTCGCAAGCTCCAACCTCAGACCCCACCACTCCACCACACCCCTCACCTCAGCACCCCACAGCCCCACTCGCAGCCCCAAACTTCACCCCACCGCACCACCCCACACCACTCCACAGCCGCCACCCACGCAGCCCCACACCAAGAAGACAGCAGACAACGCCTTCAGCCAACCCAATGGCCCCCACACTACAGATAAGCCATGCACCCCGCCAGGAGATCCACCCACGTCGTCCCTACACTAGCGACACCAAGGGGAATCTGGCAAAGACCACGGGCCCCCTAGAAGAACAGGAAAGCGTTAACAGGGCGCGAAACCCCAACCAGCAAGAACTCACTCCCACGAGCGCCTGAGACAAAGAAAATCAGAAATGGGCTGGGGACGCGGTAGCCCCTAACCATTTCGCTTTCCTCTGATGCGTAGTTAGAAGGTCCTTCATTTCTTATCATCTATTACTAAACAATTTGAAACATTAAAAATATAAAATTCTATTATTGTGTTCTAAAATAAATACCACAACATTTGGGAAAATAAAAGCATAAATGGAAAAGGTACAAAATAAAGCAAAGGAACATTTATACCTAAACATTAACCAAAATAGTGCAAGAAATGGGATGGGGAATCCAAGATGTATCTCTAGTAAAATTATAGGCACTGCTACAAATATTTTCTAAAATAGGAGATTGATATTATGTGAGTGGGAATTATTTCTCCTCAAGAGCACTAGTACCTTTACATCCTACAACTCTAAAAATGTCAAGGGTTTCTCACATCATTCTCTTGTTCCTACTCCCTCATAGATTTTATATCAATCAAAAAACCTTTTTTATACACTTGTTTATTGTTGAATTTATTACAATGCTACACCTCTTGGGAATTGGTGTCTTTATCTCTAACAATTTTATAACTTTCTAGAGTTTTTTATCTAAGTAAATATGGGGAAATAGGAAAAGGAATTCTAATATCCAATTACTTTCTAGCTATATTCAAACTTCCATAAATTACTATTGAAATATTTAGAGTGTGTAAAAAGCAAGAGGTAATATGATGGTGGTGTGGGTATAAATTATGATCATAATATCAAAACATGAGGGGGATTTTTTGTTGAACACCTAAAATACTGAGAGGTGGGTGAATTAGTATTCCTTGAAACCACTTAAACATTTAAACATTCATTTGAGACACAATATTCAATTTGTAGTAAGGAAATAAAATATGAAAGTAATCATCAAAGCACATAACACATGAACACCAAATTTTTACATGGAAAACCTAAAAAGGGAAAAACATGGTGAGGATTACCTCACAATATATTATGACCAATCATATCATATTACAAAATGGCTCACTTCCTTTTGGACTCACTGTCTAGAGAATAAGAGAAATAGAAGAGATTACTTGATGTAGAAAAAGGGGTTGGCTCACTGCCAAAATTTGAACTACTAAAAATGCATATACAATATGCAGGAGATACAACTTAATTGGAGCTCAATATACCGAATCAACACACTTCATGCTATAATTCTTCCACACTCTGCTCTAATTTACATTTGCATCACATTCACACTATATTTGCATACTTCACATTTAATTACATCACATTACACAACACCAAAAATTATTTTAAATTTATATCCATTACATCCACAAACACTTACAACATCAATTAGGTTGGCCTAATTAGATGAACTATGTAAAACAATAACTTGTTAGCTCAAGATTCAAACAAACACACTTTGTGGCATAATTCAAAATTGTAACACATTCAAATATGTTGAAGAGGGCCTATAATAACTCCCATAAGATGATCAAAACTTCCTTTAACTTTGCATGACCCCAAACATATTATGTTAGTACTATTGGTGAAGTTGTTGGAAAAACAAGGATAGACAACTGAGAGGCGGGGTGAATTAGTTGTCATAGAATGATAAAATTTTCAAACTTTACTTAAGATCTGATGAATAAGAAATTAACCATAAATAATTAACACATCAAAGAGACAAAGAACACCAAGATTTTTTATGTGGAAACCCTATTAGGGGAAAAACCACGGTGGATGTTAATCCACAAGATTATACCCTATTAAAAGTATAATGAAATAAATAAAGGGGAATTCACATGCATTCATGCACACTACCTAGATCTCACTACTCAATTATGGAAGGGGCTCATTTCCCAACAATACAAAATAAGATTAAAATCTAGAGGGAACAGACTAAAAATTAGCTTACTGCAGCGATTATAGTTCGATTTAAGCACAAAAAACTCCTATTTCACTCTGCACGCCGGCTCAATCTTCCTCACACTTTCGCTCGCAATCCAAATGATATTCACACAGCACATAGAGACGCAACACAAAAGCACCTTTTCCACACTACGATGAAACAATCACATATATATCCACTACATGAGATTTTGTCACAACTTAGTCGGCTAGGAAAATAAAACATATTTTCAATGTCAGTCCAAATTTACAAATAAATTTTTAATGTGAATCCACCAAGGTCAGCCACAACATAGTGGAGACCCAAATTAATAGCTCTAACACAAAAAGACTTCAATTACTTCCTCCTCAAAGATCCACAACTTGCTACCACCAACATGCCGGCCAAGAACAAGAATAAGAAAATTGAACATATGTAGGAAAAATTTCCAACCACGAGCATACCGATCAATGTGGACGTACCACAAAGATAGAGTATGATCTAGAAACATCCAAGAGCATGAAGAAACAATAGAGAAACATCTGTAACAATTGATATTTCTAGAATCACACAAATTTCACTCAGGAACACTCATAGAGACCACAAAAGGCAATGGAACCACAACATGATCAAATCTATCACAGCGGACCTATGAAACTTCACGGTAGATGATAGTGGTACACTCATCAAAAAACCCTTTAGTCCACAACAACTGAACTTCAACATAAAGAAAATGACACCTTTAAGACCTGCAAAGTTCCACAAGGAATCCAGAATACTTTATTTTACAATTTTCTCAATATCCTCGACATGTACAACCTCCAATGCATCAAATGCTAATAGTGTTGACATCGATGACAACCACATATCAACAACACATCCACAACATCAATATAAGTAACACTTTACTAAAATACACCAATAGATCATCCACAAAATGACACTCAAACCTCCAAAAAACTAGCCACTTGGATCATGGATGCTACTGACACCCATAAACACTTCCTCAAAACCACATAGAAAAATATTATTCTGTGGTAGAATGCAGACCATTCCAAACATGTACTTTGTACTGGTAACACTATCACTAGTAAACCCGATACACTATCATCATTATCTTCGATGCCAGAGGACATAAAGATATGGAACTTGGGATTTAAATTATTTTGACATACACCAAAATTACCTTAGAACCATAGACCAAAATTCTTCAAGGAGAAGCAGTGCAAACCTAAAAACTGATACTCTATACACTGAAAACTATATTATGTGACTTAGCCAAATATTCAACACATTTGTTCTACATCGGATCAATTCATCTACACTTGTATAATGGATTACCATCACCACACTCACTCTTGCTTCACCAATCAACTGTATCAATGTATTCAATAAAACTACAATGTTGACATCAATGACAACATTGAGACCAAAAATCTCTTAAAAATTTCAACAATATCTCCCTTTTTCATTTATGGAAACATGCACCAAAACACTTTTCCCCCTTTAACATCAAGGGAAAAGATCTCTCAATGCCAAATCCTAATAGATTTCTTCAACTATTCTATCCCTTCGTAAATATATACATATATGCATGAGAGTAACAAACTTCTTTAAAAATCAAACTAAATCCCCCTAAAAATGCTATCCATAAAAAAATTGCAGTACTACCTTCCACATACAATGAAATATGAAGTGCATAAATAGAAAATAAATATACACAATCAAATAGAGGGAAAATAACTTTTGTCTAAAACCTTCCATTTTGCAAGGTGTTCCTCCCAATCTTTTCAACCATCTTCCCATTCTTTCTTGGATAAACCAAGAATGTGGTTATGTGTCTCAAATTCCATGAGAAGTTCTTCACCTTCATCTGGTGTACTAGGTATCTAATTCAACTTTATTGTCTTCTCTACATTAGTCAGAGCACTAGATACATATGTGAAATTGGCATTCACTGGGTCTTTGAGCTATCCAAACTACACTATAATATTTTATTTGTCTCCAAATTTGGAAGAATTGTTCATGTATATTATCTATGGCTAATCTTGTACTTCCATCTGCATCATTTATTAGGTCATATGCACCAAATGCCTTGTCAATCTAGGCCTCAATAGATTCCATCTCATCCTTAATCTTATTAGTGAAACTGGGTGACTTTATGCAAAATTAAAATAACACTTTGGCTTCCTCTACATATTTTTGTATGGCCTTAAGTTTTTTTTGAAGCTTTCCATGCATAGTAGCACACTTGTTTGAAATTTGTACCAACCTTTACTCATTCACCTTCCTATTTGCTTCCTTCTCCAGCTTCTCCTCTAAACTTGTATAATATTCTTTGAAAGAGTCTAGAAGCAACCTTAATTGCTACACACTGGATAGGGAATTGTCAACACTAGCACCGAGAATGCTCTCCTACAACACTTTCACAACCTAATCTATTAGTTTAGTGCTTTCTAGTGAGTTTTTAAGATATCCTTTCTAGCAGAGACATGGAATGCATCACCAAGATGCATTTTTTGCAAGAGGTATATTGTCTATATCAACTTTCTCTTGTTGTATTGAGATTTGAAGTAACTATGCAAATACAAATGGTTTAAATTGTATTTTCATTCCCAATATGTTCTTCAAAGAGTCTCCGAAGGTTCTAGATGACTCACCAACTGTCTTCACAATCTCTTCATCTTTCTTCTCATAAGAATTTTCCTTGTCACCAATGCGACCTTTAGATTTTTCAACATTATTCTCTTTGTCTAGATCACCAAACTTATCCTCATTCTTCTTTTCTTCTTCAATTGATTTTTCATTTTCTTCTAAAGGAGGTATATTTTTACTATTTTGGGCCTTAGTGTTCACTTCTTTTGCAGTTTTCTTTGTGTATGGAGGTGGTGTGTTATGCTTTGTTTGTTCATCCTCCTTCTACATTTATCCATCTTTTTCTTCTTCAACAACATTCTCTTCCACTAGAGGGGTATCATCAATGCATTTTTTTACATTTTCTTCCTCATCTAGATTCTCATGTCAAGCATCTTCTCATACATTTAATTCAAGAAGAGAGAAATAAACATTCATTTCACTATTTAGAGTCATACCTAACTCTTTATCCAAATTGGTAACCTTCTCAATAGTGTTATTCCTTAACCTTCCAATATCACTCTTATCCATGCTCATTAGGGTACTCACTCTCTTCTTAGTTTTTAATTATTTATTATACAATTGAGCTAATCTAGATTTTTCATCAGAAAAAGTAGAACTAACCTTCTCTAAAGAAAAAGATCGTAAGTTTACATCCTCATTAATAGCTTCTTTTATTCTAGCATATAATACAACTTTCAAATCTCTAGAAAATTGGATTTCAATACATTTCATTCTTACATCAAAAGCAAAAATGTACCTTACTATAGGTTCTTCAATGGTTGGTTGTTTTACCTCATCTATAGTAGGGTATGATGTAACAATCTCATCAATATTTCCATACTCTACAATGCTTCTCACCAAAGCTTCAAGATTCATCAAAAGTTTTTCTTCTAGATTGGAGGGATCTTATCCTTCTTCTTTTTCTTTGCTTTAGCTAGTTTTAATTTATTTCCATACTCTTCTTTCTTCTCCCTCATTTGAATTTTTCATCCTTATTTTTCTTTCTCCATTGCATCTTCACTATCTATATCTGCAATATCATTTTTTTCCTTCTTTCCACTTGTCTCTTCTTGAGAGACACCTTTTTTCCTCTTTATTGGCAAAGGTTCTTCTTCTTCCTCCTCTTCTTCCTCATAATCAAAAATCACATACCTTTATCTTTTTCCCTTTTCTTTCACTCTTCATCTCCGTGGGGCAGTGTGTTGCTTTGGTGGAGCAAACTTTTCTATCATAAGCACACTCTGTTGTTTCTCTAGAGCATTAATTGATTCCTTTCTCTTTTCACTAGCAATAGGTTTAGTCTTGGAAGACTTTGGGGGAAACCATAGAAGGGGTAGCTATTCTACTTGATCTTCTTGTGTTGAGGTACCTTTTAGAGGAATAGAAATATTTTTAGCTTTCTCATTTAGAAAGTAGAAAGAAACTAGAAGGGATACTGATGCCAAAGCATATGGGTATTCTAGCAATCTGGTTAAATTTTTCATTTTTAATTTTGTTGATTGTTTATAAATTTTGATGTGGTGCAAAAAAAAAAAACCTTGGTGATTTTGTCATTTCCCAAATGGCATATTTGTTTGGGGTTATTGAGCTTATAAAAACTTCCAAAAGCAATGAAAATTAATATTGAAAAATATTTAAAACTACAGATTTAAATATAATATAAACTCTCAATGTAAAGTACCCAAAAATGGGGATCCTCTCCTATTCACAGTGTAGGAACTTGGTAGATTAGAATACATATATTTGGGCAGAAAAAAACAAGAAATAGAGAGCCTTGGAAAACTGCGTGGAAGTTGAGGAGTTTTGGGAAGTGAGGTACAACAAGAGGAGACTTTGGGGGAACCCAAAGTATGAAATGAAACAATAGTTTAAATGCAAAGGAAGTGAAAAAGTCAACATCTATCATGGCTGGAAAATTTTCACATAGGAATTAATTTTGGAAGGCACAATTTTGGAGTGATGTTGGAGGAATAAGAAGAGTTAAGAACAAAGCAAGAACATGGGAACAAATTTGAATTTGGTATGTCTGTATTTGCAAATTTTGATGCAAAAACTTGATTTGGAACCATAAAATAAAGTGTGGTATATGTTCTAGAAAAATTGTGTGGTTAATATTTGAGTTGGAATTTGTTATTGGGTGAGTTGTTGCTGCATTTTCTCTTAGTCTAATAAGACCCAGAGCTTTTGTTTTGCATTAGTGTAAGAGAGGGGGACCAACAACGTCAAGGCCCTAGGTCACAGAGAGATAAGAGTAGAAGGCTTCCCTAACTTACCTCACTCTAAAGGGGTGTTTAAAATAAGGGATGAGAATGATGAGGACTATAAAGTCCTTCGATCAATCTATAGACCTGAACTTTAGTTTGGGCTAGGCGAGCTAGATTTTTGGAGTTGGTTTTGTGCCTCAGGAATCTCTCTGTCTGAGGATAGCAACACAGTTATAGGACGTTAGCATGACGCACTGGCATCTCTTGTGTGTGCTGGCATCTGCATGGCTAAAAAATAGTGAGCACAATTAAACTACCAAAAAGACCTACTAACAACCTAGCTAGTTTAATTTAGATGGTAAAAACAAAATGAGAAAGTATGCAAAATAGATACTGAAATGATAAAGTAAATAGACAAGAACTAGGGTGACGAAGACAATCTCACAAAAGTTCATGTTCGCCAGCTAGCTCCAAATGCACGTCCACCTACACATAAGAAAGAGGAAAAATTTATTGGGGATGTATAGGAGCCTACCTCAGTTAAACCCCCATTTTGGTGTTTCCACATCCATGGATAGCCAAATAGAAATGATAGATAAATGTATGATAAAGAAGTAAAGAAAGGAAGTACATGAATAACACTACAAAACAATATATAGCTACTCAACCAAATTGTAAACGAGAGGAGTGAAATTTTACCACCTCCACCAAGAGCTCACTAGCCAATGATGGAGAAAGAGAGCTTGAAAAATCACCACAACCTCAATTGTGATGAAGGGAAGTGTTGAAAAACTCAAGCCCCTACTACAATAGCTTGCTTCACACTTTATTAATGGAGTTGATGGAGTGTTGAAGTGTTGTTGAGAGTGAAGTGAAGGCTAAGAATGCTTGAGAGGAGGGAAGAATCTACTATTTTTGGGGTTGTTTGGTTGAAGAGGGATGTTACAAACCATTCTCAATAAGAAGTGTAACACCTCTTCTAGCTTCAAATGCAAGAATCCATTAGGGATGTAAGCACATCACGTGGACGTCTGTACACCACACAAGCATCCCCAACAAATATTCTTCTACTGACACAACAAACATATGCCAAGGTGGGAGAATTAGCTAGCTGATGTGGAATTTCACCTTTGGATTTGGTTTTCTAAGGTGAGGATGTGCAAAAGGGGAATTTGCGTAGGGGGTCCAAATTCACTCCTATACATTTTTCCCCCACTTTAGTGAGCATGAATACTAATGAGCGCTTTGGTAAAGTAGATTGAAGAGTGAATAGAGTTAGAAATTTATACCTGAACCATCGATGAAGCAAAACACAATCTGTCGAGCTTGAAAGCGTGGGGTAGACAAAGGACTCCATAGTCCCACATAACTATAAAGCTATAGAATGAAAGCATCTTACAAGCCTAGGGACCTACAGGTGACCACAGGTCCTGCATGAAGGAAGCTGAGTAAGTGCCTCCCACAAGCCCATAGACCTATAAGGAAGGTGTCCTCCAAGATCTCTCACATGAAGCAAACCTAGAAAAAAATACCTTATATGCCCACAAACCTATAAGGAAGGAATTCTCCAAGATCTCTTGCATGAAGGAAACCCCAAAAAAGTGGCCTACAGGCTTGCAGACTTACAGGAGAGTGACCCCCAATATCTCTCGCATGGAGGAAGCTTAGAAGAAGTGCCCTATAGGCTTGCAGACCTATAGGGAGGTATCCCCCAAGATCTCTCACATAGAGGAAACCCAAGGAAGGGATTGTGCAGAGTTGAAAAGCAGCTTACAGGTGCACATACAAAGCCACATGTTTACCTATGGATAGAACATTTATGAAAGTGGCTACACAGACAAGTAAGTGGACAATCATGTAGACTGTCGATAGATTGGAAAGGTTTCAAAGGGAAATCTTAGGAACCTAGTGTGAAAAAAGGGTCCACTCAAGGGACACACTATTTGAAAGTGTGGAAGAGATGTTTTTTTCTTGAATCAATTCATCTTCAGGGAATCCTTTCAAAAAATCTTCACTTCATCAAGGAATTTGAAAGGAAGAAAAATTCCCCCTTGCCAAGGGGAAGGTCAAAATACTCTCCCTCCTAGAAGAAGGTCCCTCTGATTTTTTCTTTGTGAACCCATGATAAAGGAAACATGTTATGTTATGGTTTCATGTTGAGAATCCAATTCTTTGAAAAAGTTTGCAAAGATTCTCAAGAAAATATTTGTTGGTAACAAATGCATTTTCTAAAAATTGAAGTGTTATATAAATCGCGTTGTCACACATGAAAGGGACAACTTAAGAAAATAAGAGAAAAATATAAAAGAAATATGAAAGGAAACAAAGAGACATCACTAACAGGCATAAGGAAGTTGATCTGATATTTCGAGGTCAAAGCTGCTTATGAATATATATATATATAAGTATAGTAATAGTATATGAATGAACTTTCATCAACCCCTACTATATCAAACCATGTGAAAAATGCACAAGAAGATAGTAAAAATTTAAAAATGGGTCAACAAGGGAAGCCTGAAATGCTAACTTACTTTGCATCATCCCAATTTTTTTGAAAGTCAGATCCACAAAACATGGAAGAATGATGATACAAATAGAAAGAAGGTTTATGACTACAAAATCACTCATGTATCCAAGCACCAACAAAGGTGACTACGGTCATCCGAGGAACACATAGAATGATCACAGGGAACACATCACAACACACACACACACATCTAATCTAAAGACCAAAGAAGGCCTCTAACTTGATTGACAGGGGTCCATCACACACCTGCTCAACCAGATCATGAGGAGGAGAAGGATGAACTTGCAATGGTGGGATGTTAAGAAAGGAGGATATTTTGACCCTCCTACAACAAGGGCTAAGGAAGAAGGCCTCACAAGGTCTCCTCCACTCAACTCTTGTGGAGATATGGTCAACAATTTTGCAAAGATTATTGACAAGTCTAAAACTTCATCAAGAGATTTAAACATGCACTTCACTAGAGTTCAATGTCATACCTCAATGGATGGGGAAATTTGTGCTTGAGGTTCACTATAAGTCTCACCAAGTGACTTGGGAGTGGTGACGAACTCAAGAGAAATTAGGGGTTACCACCAACAAACAATTCATGATGGGACCACTGCTTCGAGGAGAAGGTGGACTCCCTCTTATATCCCACATTTCTACAAAGGAACACTCTCCTACTTCTACTCCAGCCGAGAGGGACATGAACTCCCCATAAATGAGGCAAGAGGTGCCCAGTGAATTTTTTTGACATATCTATGGGTTTTGGGAAAGGAGGGACATCTAGTAGGGACATCAACAAAGGTGACTCCACTAAAGGAGTGATACAAACCTGCACATTTTTGGGGTCAAGTGTATTCGTACTCATAGTGGAAGCTAGAAGCGAGACTAAACCAGTTGAATAGAGCGAGGAGAGGAGGGTATGAGGTCTTGATATGGGGGTGGTTGTCTCCTCTTGCTTCCATTATAAGGTGGCTTGCTTAGCTGCAAGAGCCTTTCCTTGGTGCTTATGTTCACATGTAAGGCAGTTTCTATGACTCTTTGAGCTAGAGACCAGAGGTTGCAAAGGAATATAAAGCTCTTGATCATCCACGGGAGTGTCCTCTGAAAGCTATTTCTAGGAGGATACAGGATCCTAAGCGGGGCTTGAGGAGGATTTGGTTGAGAGATCGTGGGGAGTCAAATCCTAATTCCTTGGTAGTGGAATACTCTTCCCATTTATTGCTTTTGGACCGAAAACAATGAGGGAGGCGTGAAGGCTAGAACAGAAGGGTTTTACTGCCAGGATCTTTCTTTTGATTATCTTGAGCAGGGCTAAGCTCCATAGGAAAAATAGGAAGCTCAAATGCAGGACACTTAGGCTTTCGCCAAGCAAGCACCATAGGATTATCTCACAAACATGGAATGGAATATGATGGCACCATAGCAGGGTGAGGAGCATCAGAATGAATAGAAAAAGGAAGGATGTCAAGACCACTTCTCTTCTACGTGCCTTGGTGGCATCACTATCAGCTTTTAGGCACACCCTCTGCAAAATAGCATAAGGTGATGGAGGGTATCTCACTCTAGGAATTAAGTTCTCTTTCTTGTAATTTTGATAAGTCTAGTACAAGAGGTCCTTCCTAGATAGCAGGAGAGGATTGAGCGGTAGAGTAATCCCAAGGGAGTAACTACCACTAGCAATTGGTGGTTTATAACCGATGTCATGGATTACATGCATAGAACCCTCATGGATAAAATTTAAACATTTATGCACAACAGAGGGTATTGCATTTATAGCTACTAACCAAGGGATACCCAACTTCACTCTAAAGAGTTTAGATCTAGAGATTATGGAAAACAAAAGCTTCATAGATTTGGGTCCAACCAAAACCGACAAGACAGTACTACCTAAAGGAGGTATGTAAATTATATCATGCATGTGGATGGTTTTCATCAACACATTGTACCCATCTTTATGTAAAAATTTAATTAGCATGATCTCCACAGTTATGATGTTTACTTGGGATGTCAGATCAATGAGAACACCTACTACTATGTTTCCATGAATTCACATAGGGATGTAGAGAGGAGATGGTTCCCTATTAAAACCCATTGACAGATCATGTGAGGTGAAGGTTATGCTAGTACCACTACTCATGGGTTACACAAAGGGGATAGGTTGATGTAGTAAAGAGTCCATCACATGCAATAAATGAAACTCTCACAGATCCCCCTAAAAAGTTTCAAGATAGGATAGTGACCCAATTAAGGTTTCGTTGTGCAACACTTTCAAAACCTTCCAACTATGAGGGGTCACAAGTTAGGTTTTAAGGAAAAGGCCTCACAAAACTTTCACATACTATTGGAAACAAGCAACATGATGGGGTGTGAATCAGTGTTCTGCAAAAATTAATTCTTTTATCTTGACATTTAATCAAAATCAATATGCAGAAACAAAAAAAAAGAAACCACTCAACCATAACGCAAGGATTTTTACATGAAAACCCTGTTAGGGGAAAAAGAACGGTGGATGGACAATCCACAATAAGTTCTGACTATCCTCAAAAGAAGTATTACAAAATGGGAATGGACTTGCATTCAGGCTCACTGCCTAGAGCTCACTACTCAAAATGGGGCTCACTACCCTTACAAAAGTTTGGAATAGATCCAAAAGAAAGTGAACTGAGATAAAAGCATCTACTAATGCTTGATTATAGTTCTTGTTTAGCTCTGATGTCGAACTTATGTCCTGATGACTGATGAAGAACTTCTACTTTGTTCTATTGAATTTCACACACAAAATCTTTATACGCAAGTGAAACTATGCATGATATCACTCAAATACAACTTGGACATTCACAACATACACACACAAAAATTCTTCATGCATCCAAATGATATGAATGATCATCTAAATATATTCGCTCACAAGGAATCAATCACCATAGGTCGACTTCAACAAGACTTAACAAAACTCACAACTAGTTGGCCCAATCAATGGATAATTTTGATGTGGATCCAGCTGGTAAATTTTGACCCAATTTTTTCGATGGCGTTCATCAAAATTACGATGAATGTTCTCCAAATTGGGTCTTAAAATCTTACTAATTGATCAAACAGTGACTAAACAACTACTAGGACCAATAATTGACATTCAAGCTTGAAGGGATAATTAAAATAATTTAGCTTATACATCCACTACACATTATTACCACTGAGTTGGCTTTATCAAGCAAATAGACAAAAATTTCCAACCGGACCTACTCAACCATATAGCCACAAAAAAAATTCCATGAGATTCAATAATGGTATGTTCCATGTGCTTGAAAACTTTTTTTATCGATCCACGACCCAAAATGGTGATCTGGTGAAGCTATCAAACCGGATGCCCTATTATGACGATAACACCACTGATAACACACAATTTTCATTTCCTCTGTCGATGCTACTAAATTCACATAACTATGGACCAAAAAGGTTACTTCAGTTGCCATCAATGACAACACTAGAATCCAAAAAACACATCCACTTACACCATATGCCAACAATCTCCCCCTTTGGAATTTATGGTAACACTAAGAGAAAAATGACTAAGTGTCGAGATTGACATATTGTTAGTATACAAAATACTGAATAATGTACCACTACAAAATATTACTCCCCCTAAGAGTATTAAGACATTTTTCACTACACTCACTCTCCCCCTTTGACATCAATGACAAAATTAGGAATACAAAATTGTATAAGTATTATCCAGAGACTTACAGTAATTGGAAAATATCTGCAAAGACATTTTTCAATTCACTAAGGGTGGAGTTCCAAATACTCTTTAGACTTTCCAAAATGGTGATGGGACCACAAAGAAGATAGGATAATGTTTCCACTACTTCCAAACTTATCAAATCAAGGGTAGTTACAACACTTTTTTCTTCCTTTAAATCATTCACCATCATCTCAATTTTTGTACTAATCATCTCACTTACTCTGCTAATGATTCTTTCATTTTCAAACTTTAAATTCTTCATTTGATCAAGCAAGGATATTACCTAAAAATCCTAAAGACACACACTACCAACCAAGGGATCAAGGTTGTTGGAAATGATTTCCAACTACTACTCAATGTCTTTTATTTTCTTCTCATTTACAGCTGTAAATTTTGGTAGGATTAAGCAGGATTTATACACATTTCCTCCTTCAATTATACCACCTTGAGTATGTTGAATCCAAATTCCTAATGACTTCCTATATTTGGAGATTAACTAGATTAGGCTGCCAAGTATTTCCTCCTTAAATTCCTTTCTCACTTTAACTAGGGCTAATTCCTCAAAGGATTTGAAATGAGAATCAACAGAGTTTATTAATCTTTTTAACTCATTGGAGGTGGAGCCTAATGGGTCCAAAGCATGCATAGGTAGTAGTTTCTACAAAACACTGTATGACACAGTGGAAAAGGTGCCTAGGGGCTCAATGTCTACTGATTTGTATGGGTGCCACTTAAAATTTGGACATGGCCTATCATTGACTTCAACCAACAGTGGGGTAGACATGATTGAGAGAACACAAAATTACAGATTTTTGCTATAAATACCTTTTGGAGATGAAATGGAGGTCGATTTGCAAATTATTTTTTGAGCTTCAAACTCCTTTCTGCTTTTAGCAAGGGTTACCTCAAAACACTTTTGACTTCTTTCACTTCAATGCAATGTGACAAATGAGAGTGAAAACGGTCCTTTTATTGTCATTGAACTTAACTTTGTACTTTTGCAATAAATGCTCTTGCCCTAATTCTATAGGTTTTTCAAAAAAATTATATTTCAAGACAAATAATTCTTGTGCAGACCATCAATAATCCTCATTGATGACTTAAATTCATTTCATCATCTAAAGAATAACCAATTTCCTATTGGACTCATCTGAATTGCTAGGGATTTAGAAGATTTTCTTGATAGCTCCCCCTATGGTAGAGACCTACAATTAGTTTCTAGAGGTATTACCAGAAGAGACTTAGGTGTGGATCCCATTTGTGTCTATAGAGGTTCTTTCACCCATTTCTTACGCATCTACTTTGCGGTTTCATCACGTAGTGATCTTCCTTTTTCCTTAACATTCATTGCATTTTTTTTTTTATCGGACCTCTTTTCTTCCAAAAAAACTGGAGGTGTGACCAAATTTATTATCATTGTAGAAAACAACATTCCTTTGTCTAATCCAATTGTTCCATTAGCTTTGTATCGATCCACATTGGTTAGCAACATGTCCAAATCTATTGCATGCATAACATTTGATGTCTCTATGTAAATTATACATCATAATTCTGCACTTACTTGACTTATGACCATACTTGTAGCAATTAAAGCATTGACCTGAAAATGATGGTCTACTTGTGTTTGTCTTACTCCTACACTAAGAATCCATATGACCAAATTTGTTACAAACATAATAGTAGCTATTAAATCTTTAAGCATTGGGTTACCTTACCGGATTCCTCCTAGATTCGTTCACCTGGTTTCCTTGTTTGAATTTTCTTTGTCCAAAATTATTTTGATGAAATCTCCTTTGTCCAAATCTATAACTTTCTCCTTCTTCATATCCAAGACCTCGCTTATCACCATCAGTTCTTTGACCTTTGATCAGTTTGTCAAGCTTAGCTAAGCTTGCTTTGAATTTTTCCTTAAACTCATTTTTTGTAGTGAGTTCATCTCTGAGATCATCAAGATATTTTTCAAGATCCTCTTCATTATTCTTGGTTTGTTCCAATTCATTCTCTAGTTGGTTGCATTGTTTAAAGTTTTCTCTCATAGATTGTGCAAGATTTTCTTCAATTTTATTTTTGTCCTCTAACTCCTCGGTCATCTTCATCATGATGTATTTTCTTCCACACTTCAAGGTAGCATTCTCTTAGGAAAACTTTTCACATTCTTTTGTCTTTTCCTTCAGGGCTTGACTGAGTTGTTCATCTTCACTGGTTTTGTTTTTCTACTTGAACTGACCACATAAATCCTTTCTTTTCTCCCTCGATTCATTTATTTTTTCTTTCAATGACTTGATAATTTTTTTTACATTTTCAAGACTTTCTTGTAGTTCCCAGATCTCGATTTTGACTGGTCAAGATCATCCAAGGCCACCATGAGTTTTTCTTGCAAACTACTTGTATCCATTGAATATAATTTCCAATATCTCCCAAAGTTCTTAGACTTATTTTGAGGAACAAGATTTGATAACAATTGTTGGAAACAAGCAACACTGAGAGGGGGGGTGAATCAGTGTTCTATAAAAATTAATTCTTTTATCCCAACCTTTAATCAACTTAACACATTTAATCATAATCAATGTGCAAAAGCAGAAAAAAAGAAACCACTCAACCATAACACAAGGATTTTTATGTGGAAACATTGTTAGGGGGAAAACCATAGTGGATGGCCAATCCACAATAAGTTTTGAGTATACTCAAAATAAGTATTACAAAATGGGAATGCACTTGCATTCAGGCTCATTGCCTAGAGCTCACTACTCAAAATAGGACTCATTGCCCTTACAAAATTTTGGAATAGATCCAAAAGAAAATGAACTGAGATAATAGCATCTACTAATTCTTGATTATGGTTCCTATTTAGCTCTAATGTCAAACTTCTATCCTGATGACTGATGAAAAACTTCTACTCTGTTCTGCTCAAGTTCGCACACAAAATAATTATGCACAAGTGAAATTGTGCATGATATCACTCAAATACAACTTAGACATTCACAACATACACACAAACAACTTTTTCATGCATCCAAATGATATGGCCAATCATCTAAACATATCTAATCACAAGGAATCAATCACCATAGGTCGGCTTCAACAAAACTTAATAAAACTTGCAACTAGTCAACCCAATCGATGGATAATTTCAATGTGGATTTGAACAAGTCAACTAAACAATAGCTAGGACCAATAATTAAACATCTGAGCTCAAATATAATTAAAATAATTTAACTTTATACATCCACTACACATTATTACCACCGAGTCGGCTTTATCAAGTAAATAGACAAAAAAATGTCCAGCTAGACCTACTCAACCATGTAGCCACAAAAACAATTCCATGAGATTCAATAATGATATGTTCCATGTGCCTGAAAAAAAAATTCATCGATCCATGACCCAAAACGATGATCTAATGAAGCTATCAAACCGGATGCCCTATTTTGATGATAACACTATCGATAACACACAATTTTCATTTGCTTTGGTGGTGCAACTGAATGCATAATTGTGGACCAAAAAGGTGACTTCAGTTGCCATCAATGACAACACTAGAAGCCAAAAAACACATCCACTTACATAATATGCCAACACATACAACACTCCTAGAACATAAGGAAAATAACTTTCAGTATTGCCAAGCGGAACCAAAATGGTTCATGTCGGGTTCACCAAAAATGTAAGAGTGGGGGACCAACCACATCAAGGCCCCAGGTCACGAAGATCCAAGAGTGGAAGGCTGCCCTAACCTACCTCACTCTAAAGGGGTGTTTGAAATAAGGGATGAGAATGATGAGGACTATAAAGTCCTTCGATCACTTTGTAGACCTGAACTTTAGTTTGAGCTAGGTGAGTTGGCTTTTTGGAGTTAAATTTGTGCCCAAGCAGCTCTCTTTCTGAGGATGGTAGTACAGTTTTGGGGTGTCAGCATAGTGCACTAGTGTTTCTTGGGCATGCTAGCATTCGTATGACCAAAAAATATTGAACACAATAAAACTACCAAAAATACCTACTAATAGCCTAGATAGTTCAATCTAGATGATAAAAACAAAATCAGAAAGTATGCAAAATAGATACTGAAATGATAAAGTAAATAGACAAGAACTAGGGTGATGAAGAAAATCTCACAAAAGAGCGTGTTCACCAACTAGCTCCAAATCCATGTCCACCTACAAACAAGAAAGAGGGGAAATTTTTTGGGGCTTTATAAGGGCCTACCTCAGTCAAACCCTCATTTTGGTGTTTCCACCTCCATGGAAAGCCAAATAGCAATGATAGAGAAATGTATGATAAAGTAGTAAAGAAAGGAAGTACACAAATAACAGTATAAAATAATATATAGCTACTCAACCAAATCGTAAAGGAGAGTAGTGATACATTACCAACTCCACCAAGATCTCACTAGCCAATGATGGAGAAAGAGAGCTTGAACAATCACCACAACCTCGACTATGATGAAGGGAGGTATTGCAAAACCTCAAGCCCCTGCTGCAATTGCTTGCTTCACACTTGCTTAATGGATTTTATGGAGTGTTCTTTCTACTGTAATGGAGTGTTGTAGTGCTATTGAGAGTTAAGTAAAGGCTGAGAATGCTTGAGAATGAAAGAAGTGATAAAAAAAAGATGAGTTGAATGAAGAATGGATGAATTTGAAGGAGAAGAGGGAAGAATCTACTGTTTTCGAGGTAAGTTGGTCAAAGAGGGACATTACAAACCATTCCCATTAGAAAGTGTAGTGCCTCTACCAACTTCAGATGTAGGGATCCATCAGGGATGTAAGCGTGTTGTGTAGATGTATGTGTGCCATGCAAGCATCCCCGACAAATATTCTTTTATCGACACAATAGATAGATGCCAAGTGAAGGAAATTAGCCAACTAATGTTGAATTTTTCCTTTGGATTTGGTTTTCTAAGGTGAGGATGTCCAAAAGGGGAATTTTCATAAGGGGTGCAAATTCACTCCTATAAAATTAGATACTAGGAGTCCTTGCTCTTCCACAAATTTTCCAAGAGTTTTTCCCTTAACAAATCACTCAAATCAAAGTTATCACCTTTCTTCACTATCTCATGTGTAGTGTTGATGGGAGTAGTAGAAAAAAAGTTCTCATTTTTTGTGAAGAATATCTTGTACCCTATCATCATTGATGCATTTTTGACTGCATGGTCTTTAATTTATTTGATATTTAGGGCCCTCTTGTCAAATTTGGCACATGTTTGCTTCATCACAACTTAATTTTTCATCGATTTGAGTGTCAAAATTGGTATGATTGAACATAACCCTATTACAACACTAAACACCTCCTACATAAGGAAAATCATGGGGCATCTCGTAGAAACCTCCATAACAGAGTGTTTTCAAGAACTTTAATTTTGATAGGTTTCAAAGACACGTATATTATGTCCTAAAGTGGAAATGCATACTTTATTTCCCACATTAATCCTTCTTCTAAGAAAACACATGTAAATTCAAAAGAAACAACACATGATGAAAAGATAATAAAGAAAACATAACACAAAGATTTTATGGAAAACCTTTCGCAAAACCCCACTCTCCAAAGTTTGAGCCATTGTATTATTCAAAGAACAAAAAAGTTACAATACAATTTCAGGCTCATAGCCTTTTAGAGATTACATCTTGTTCATTCTAGATACAACTGGTAGCAACAGATCTCCCTATATAGTTTCTAATCAACTTCTCAAACTAAAAAATCTTCACATTGTTACAATACCATCACATATACAGTGTAGATGAACATAAGAGAAGTCAAACATGATTCATTAGTAGGAGCTCTCTCTTCTCCTCTGTTCTAGGCTCAAGGCCCCCGACCATCTAGCTAGCCTCTTGGCCTTCACATCTCATCGGCTCTTCAGCTTTCTAGCTCTCTATTTCTACCTATAGAATGTCCAATGCATACGTGTATACATTCATTCTCAACAAGCTCTATGTATCAGTTTGTTTCCGACTATTGAATCATAACTATCGAATCATCCAGCTCAGCATCGTAGATGTTTCCACTTCCTTTC
>VDFB02358558.1:24357-38493 GCA_007258455.2 Sequoia sempervirens
CCATTAAAATATTGAAACATCATACCATTGTTATAGTCATTCAACATATGATTTTCACATTCACTAGCTCTATGACCAAATCTATTGTATGTAAAATTATGACCAAAAAATCATTGAACATTTTGATTCATTTTGCTTCTAAATTCTACAAGCTTATGTCCAAATTTATTATAGGAATAACAATAACCATTAAAATATGGGTACCTTTGTGCATTTGGTGAAATGATTGGTGGTCTTTTAAATTCATTCTTCTAGTTCTTATCCTTATTATAGTTGATTTTCCTGTCATTCTTTTTTTTATCCTTGTTTGAAGTTTGATCTATCTTTGAACTTTCACCTTTCTCAAACACTAATCCTTCTGTGTCCTTATATCCTTTCTGATTTGCAATCATCTCATCAAGAATTGTAGTACTCTTCTTGAATTTGTATTCTTGAGTCTTTTATTTTTCTAAATCTGATCTTAGAGTCACAACCTCTTGGTCAAGCTTTGAACATTCTTCATATTTGTCTTTCATTCAGCATTCAAACAGTCTTCAACTATTTTTTCTTTCTTCAATCTACAATTTCAAACTTGTAATGACCTCATTTTATTGCTTGAGCTCTTTGATCCTATCTATAGCTTTCTTGAAATTTTCACTCAATATCCTAATGGACTCATCTACATCAACAAGATCCTTTTTTAGATCTCTATTCTTAGATTCTACTTTATGTAGATCATCCAAGGTAGATTTGAGTTCTCCTTCCATGTCAAATATGCAATCTTCTTCAATAAACCCTTTTGGAATAATTTATTTAGGAGGAATGGGATAATTCCTTGTAGCCATGTGTTCAACTCCAAGACCTACTTTAGCAATCAAGCCAAATTAAGGAACCAAGCCCTGATACCAATTGTTGAACACCTAGAATACTAAGAGGGGGGTTGAATTAGTATTCCCTAAAACCACTTAAACATTTAAACATTCATTTGAAACATTGTATTAAATTTATAGTGAGGAGAGAAACCATGAAAGAAATCATCAAAGCACATAACGCATGAACACCATATTTTTATGTGGAAAACCCAAAAAGGGAAAACCACGGTGAGGATTAGCTCACAATGTATTATGACCAATCATGGCATAGTATAGAATGGCTCACTTCCTTTTGGACTCACTATTCAAAGGACTCACTATCCAGAGAATAAGATAAATGGAAGATATGGATCATCGCTAGAAAAAGGGGTTGGATCATTACGAAGATTTGAATTTCCAATAATTAATTTATCATGTGTAGGAGATACAGTTCCACTAGAGCTCAATATACTAAATCAACACATTTCATGTTATACTTCTTCCACAATCTTCTTTGCTTTACATTCATATCACATTTGCACTATATTCACATACTTCACATTTAATTACATCACATTACACTAAAACACCAAAAATGATCTTAAATTTATATCCATTATATCCACAAACACTTACAACTTCAATTAGGTTGGCTTAATTAGATGAACCATGTAAAACAATAACTTGTCGGCTCAAGATTCAAACAAAAAAGCTTCATGTCATAATTCAAAAATTGTAATGCATCCAAATAGGTTGGAGGGGACCTATAATAACTCCCATAAACTGATAAACACTTCCTTTAACTCCAAATGACCCTAAACATATTAGGTTGGCACCGCTGGTGAAGTAACACTAAAATACACCAACAAATAATCCACAAAATGACACTTAGACCTCCAAAACAATCACCACAAGAATCATGGATGTTACTGAAACATGTAAATACTTCCTCAAAACCACATAGAAAATATTATTCCATGGTGGAATATTGACCATTCCAAACATGTACTCTATATAGGTAACATAGTCACTCACAGACCTAATACACTGTCATCATTATCTTCGATACTAGTGCACAAGCAGCTATTTGATTTCTTGCCTCCATGAGGCCATTTGTAAATAGTTTCCCTATTTTGTGTATTGGGTCTTATAATAAGGTTTATCAAACCATTCTATAGGTCTTTGAGTCTTAGGAAGTCACATTTTAAGTCATTTTTCAAATAATTTTTAAAGTTGTTCCATATTGTAAAAATTATAAAAGTTGCTCATGAAAGTTGTCAAGCAACTTGTCAAAAAGTGTCATTAAGGTGTTTTTTCAACAAAATAATCAAAATGTAGTTGAAAATGGTTTTTTATGGTTGTAAATGTATAAATACACCCTCAAAAACTCTAATTGGGGGCTGGAGACATTATTTTTTAAGTTTGATGAATGGCAACCTTAAGTTTTGTGTGCATTTTCTAATTTTTACATTGTTTCTAGGTTAAAGTTGTGATTTTTATGGTATGGTATGGAAAAAAAAAATGTATTATCATATATTTATGGAAATATATCTATTTATAGTTTCCAATTATTTTTGTCTCATTGAATTTTATTCAATTTTGTGGAAGATATGACTATTTTGGTGAGACTGCCTATTCTAACAATATTGTGCAGAACTTATAGTCTGAAAAATGTGATGGTATGGATTGTAAAGTCTATATTTTGGATCTAAAACCAATTATATTTTTTTTCCATGTAAATATAATTTCATATTTTTCAAGTCTCATCAAATTTCATTAATATTTGAATAAGTTATCACCATTTTTGTGAGGGAAGGTATGAACCCTTCCTAGGGTTTGCAGTTTTGGGAAAAATGCAATAACTTTCATTTCCATTGTGGATCTTAATAAAAATTGGATGAAAAGTCTATAACTATGTTTTCTTCAATCTCACTTGAGATATTTACTTCATTATTTGTTTTGTGGAAGTTATTAATAATTTTTAATTGCATTAAATTGTGGGTTGTCATAGTTATGTTTCCAGTGTGATATACAATGCCTAATAGCATGTGTTATACAAAGATTGTTTTAGATTATTATTGAATGTTTTTGAGATATGTTTTTGAATCCTCCTAGCTTTGCATCAGATACCAAAGGGCATAAAGACATGGAATTTTGGATTTAGATTCCTCCGATATAAACCAAAATTACCTTAGAACCACAAACCAAAATTCTTCAAGGTGGAGCACTAAGGACCTAAAAAATGATACTCTTTACACTAAAAACCTTTATTTTGGACTTATCCAAATATTCAACTCAATTGGTTTGCATATGAGGAAAAATATTTCACTTATATAATGCATTACCATCACCATACTCACTCATGCTTCACCAATCAAGTGTACCTCAATGTATTCAATCAAACCATAATATTGACATCAATGACAACACTATATAAATGATCATGCCCATGTTGCCTACTACCATATCAATGACAATAAAACCAACGATCTCCTAAAAATTTCAACAATTTTAACAATTGGTGTGTAAGTATGTGATAGAGATAAATGAAGATGAAAAATATTATTAAATAGGATGAAAGTCTTGGAATAATCGCTAGTGTCTCCTTTCAGATTCAGGACATGGACTAATTTCCTCTCATGGATTTTTTTATCTCTAGTGTTTGTATTTGGTGTTAATAGTTCAATATTTTGGTTCAATGACAAACATGTTACAATAAATAGTATCAAATCTGTGGTCATGGGTTCGAATCCCCTCAGGTGATGCAGGAGCATCCATAGTGAAGGAAAATCCTCATCAAGAAAAAATAGGTATTTTTATTTTAATTTTCCTAAGGTTTGATATTTTATGTTGTAGGATAAATAAACTACAATTTTAGATGAAAATAATGTATTACAATAATTGGTGATTTAATATTTTTACAAATTTTGGTGTGGGTGTTAGTCTAAATGGGAGTCTTGAATTTCAATTTCATTTTTTGCAATCTTGGCTTGGGATTTTTGAGGAGTTTGAGGTTATGAAAGCCCACTAAATTCTCTTAAAAATGGCCTTGAAGAATCTATGCACCCATGTTGAGTTGACCATTTCATTTTCCAAGTTGGGTTCCTATGCATGGAGAGTGGGCATCTAAGTTGTCATCTATTTTGAGAAAATTCTTGGGAGTGGTTATGAATATTATTTTTGGAGCATATAATATTTATTTTAATTTATTTTATTCATTATCCCAAGCTAGGCATGGTATTTTCCTGGGTGGATTTAATAGTTGGTATTTTTGGGAAACTATAGTGGTTTTCCTCTCTCACAAACTCCCATATATTGATGCCTTGTTTTGAGGTGGAGAGTTTTTGGACATATATCTTGGGGAAGGGGACCAAAAATCCATTATTGCTGCAAGTTATTGAGGTGATATAAATCAAAAAATATATTTGAATATTGTATGTTATTGCAGCAATAGTTGACAGAGAAAATATCACATATTGGATATCTTGTTTCACGGTGCAGGGAGTTGATTTGAGGAAAGAGGATTTGCATATTGTATGCAATATTGTATGTTTTTGTATTACAGGTTTAAATATATTATTTGATAGTTTTTCATCATCCCATGTGGTTGGAAAACATATGTAATCTTATTTCAATAAGTTGTGAAGCATTTGATGCATATTTAAATAGTGAAGTTTAAGATTGTTGTAACAAATTTTTTTATTCATTTCAATTATATTCCAGGTGCTTGAATATTTTTCTGCATTTTTTTAAGGTGGTTGGATCCTACTACATCAGTGATATCAGAGTGGGAATTCCTAAGTGTGCAGATAGAAGCACTGATGTGAGGTATTTACACCAAGACCTATGAGTGGAGAATGAATTTGGAGGATTAGAGTGTGTAGATAAATTTTCAAGCATGAGGCAGTCTACACCAGAGAGGATGGGATGGGTCATGAGGAGGCCCATGAGAATTTTTTTTTGGGAACAATATAGGGAAGAAGTTGAAAATAGGAAGCACTGTGAAGAATTTGAAAAGCTCCAAGCTAAAGTAGATGTATTGGAAAGGAATATTAAGGAGGAAGTGAGAATATGGGAAGAGAGATACGTGAAGAAGCACATTCTATTAAAAGAGGAAAGAGAAAAAGAAAAGAAGCATAAAGAAATAATGGAGAAATAAAGAACAAAAAATGGTCACTTTGGATCATAAATTTAATGGTACTTTTAATGATTTTATTTTATTTTAAGATGCTTTGTTTGCAAGATTTATCAAAGACAAAGAAAGTGGTGAAAATGAGAAGGATACAAAAGTATAAAAATAGGTATTATTTAATCATATTAATGGTTATTTACATACCAAAAGAGTAGATGAAGTTGCAACAATTCATAAAATGGACTTTGATAGTCCTAGATTTGACAAAGAGAATAATGAAGAAGGAGATAGTCTCTTGTTGAAAGAGGGGATAAGGAAGCTAGAAAGTTATTTAAGTGAGAAATGATAGAAGAAAATGATGAAAAGAAAGAGGTTGCAGCTGTTACATGCCTCTCTGAAGGAGGAAAATTTGTAGAAATGAGAAAGGAGAATAAAATAGAGGTAACTGTTGATTTATCAAATTTTTTCAATGTTGCTAATGAAGATAATTTTTGTGAGGGTGAAATGGTAAAAATAAGTGAAGAAAGAGAGATGGTAAAGTGTAGTAACAATAGGTTACAAGCTGAAATACAGCAAGGTATGATGACTTTTTTTGACATAGAAAAAGAATAGGGTGAAGGAGAAATAGGTGAGAAAGATGTGTAGATAGAATTAATTGATTTCCTTGATTTTTGTAATGTTGATTTGTGTGTAGGTTTTGAGAATGATAAAGTGGGTTGGAAAGATGAATCATGGTATAGTGAGGTGAATTTCATGAGGGGAAGAAATAGAGGAAAGATGAAGGAAGGAATATATAGGAAGTTTCAGATCAGGGTGAAGAAATAGATGGATATGGAAGAAAGATGGATGAAGAATAGTCACATGATCTACAAATGTTTATGAGTTTAACTCATGAAACATTTCAAATTACCTTGGGTGTCTAATTCAGGAGCATCCATAATGAAGGGAAATCCTCATCAAGAAAAAAGAGGGAATTTTATTTTAATTTTCTTAAGGTTTGGTATTTTATGTTGTAGGATAAATAAATTATAATTTTAGACCAAAATAATGTATTAAAATGATTGGTAATTTAATAATGTTTCCAATTTTGGTGTGGGAGCTAGTCTAAATGGAAGTTTTGAATTTCATTTTCATTTTTTCCAATCTTGGTGTGGGATTTTGGAGGAGTTTCAAGTTATGACAACCCACTAAAAGCTCAGAGAAATAGCCTTGAAGAATTTGGGCACCTATGTTGAGTTGACCATTTCATTTTCCAAGTTGGATTCATGTACATGGAGAGTGGGAATCTTAGTTGTCATCTATTTTGGGAAAATCCTTGGGAGTGGTTATGAAGATTCTTTTTGGAGTATATTGTTAGAAGCTTGAGTTTTTTGTGAGTTGTTTGGGTGTTTTCATTAATGTCAACCCATTTTATGAAGAGAGTGTTGGAATTCTACTAGCATTGATGATGTCAACCCCTAGTATTGGAGTTGTTGGAGCCTAAAGTTGTTGGTATTAATGTCAACACAATGTTATTGGTGTTGTCATTTATCTATTACTTCCAACATAGTTGCAAAAGTTGTTGGGAAGATTTTTGGATGTGCTTTGGTTGATGATAGGTGTTGCATATTATATTTTGAATATATGTTCTAGAGGTGTTGGTAATATTGTTGAAGAAGTTGGTTCACTTGGTTTCCAAGTGCTTTTGAGAAAATTTGAATACAAGAGATTACAATGTGATAGAGGTGTATTCAATGTTTTTCTCCACATTTCTTCTTGGTTGATGATATTCTCATGTAGTTCGGATGTGATGATTAGAGTTGTTCAGAGGTGTTATATCTAGAGTCTTGGGTTCTAGATCATACTACAGTGGAAGGTGTGTTTGAAAATATGTATATTTGATGAGTGTCTAAGAGAAATGAGATTGCTCTACATTTCTCTGTAGTGAAATTTCTAGTGTTGTGGATCTGGGAACGTGCTTATAATTTTTGTATCTACCTTTTCTTGAAGTTTTAGGTTTTAAGGTGTTTTTCAAGGTTGTTTGGTGAGTTGGATGTCTATGTTAGTGTGTCTAGTTGCACAAAATGGAAGTGTTCTTAAATTTTAAGTGGTTGCAGTAGTAGTGGAAAATATTCTAAGATGATATGGACTATTGTTGAATGGTTAGTGAGATGTTTCTAGACCTAGAGAAGTGTGTTTGGTTCACTTGTTAATGTTAGTGTGGGTTTGGCCAACCTGTCGTGCTAGTGTTAATTGTAGAGGATGATCATTGTTTGTGGAAGTTTGGAGAAGCATTTCAATGTAGATTTGGGTACCAATTAATTAATGGTTTGGTATTCCTTCACTTCTTCACACCATGGAAGTGTTTGGTGCTGACCTATTTGGTGTTACATACTTGAGGTGCATACATTTCCTTAAGGCTCACCTAATTGAGGTTATTTTAGGTCACAGAGGGTATAAATTTGAGGCAAGTTGTGTGGATTATGTATGAAGTGTGTGATGTGAAAGTGATCAAGTGTGATGATATGAGTGTGATATTTAATTCCTATGACTTCCAAATTTAATGAGAAAAAGGTTTCTACATGCCATCCTATAGAATGAGTTGTTTGTGCTTCAGTGGAACCTTACCTTTGGCATATGAGAGATGCATTTTGGCAATTCATATTTTGTATTGAGCCACCCCTTTCTTCTATTCTTCTTTCTTTTGGATAGTGAGTTCTTTTGGCAGTGAGAATGTCTTTGTTCTCTGGTGATATAGAGCTAGGAGGATTCAAAACACATCTCTAACTCACCTTTCACTTGTAGGCCTTTTGACACACTTATTCAACTATATTTCCCTCCAAGATCACTATTCAACTCAAACATTCAAAACAAGAGTTCCAATTTCATTCAAGACACCAAAATAGATTTAAGGCACAAAAAATATTGTATAATCACCAAAATTATTGGTTCAATCCCAAAACCCAACCCATAGAACTCAGACATCAGAACTTTAACAAGTTGATAGTCCAAATCAACAATTAGGCCTATTTAGGCCACACCCAATTAACAACTTCACAATCCAAAGCCAATTCCTCCTTCCTAAAACCTTAAACATGTGAAAATATACCTGAAAAACCAAATTATACCTCATCCCACTCTTCATTCAAGTCATTTCACCAAACACCTAGTCTAAACCTCCAATTTTTTACTCCAAATTAGACTATGACAATTCTACAATAATAGGAGAGTTAGCATAAAAAGGTATAAAACTTGTTTAAATACCAATACCTATCCAAAACTAGTTATAGATGGATCCATACACCTTTCCATAACAATATTCCTCAATAATATCTTTTACTTCTCAGTCAAAACTCTTAAAATCTCACAAAATACTATGTTTACTAGTTTGTAGCAACATTTTCTAGCCTAGGGCTTGGTAAAAACCAATCAAAGCCTTACAAATATTCCTTGAAATTTTGAAATCCTTTAAAGGATGCAAAAAAATACCTTCACACCCATTTTAAGAAGATTCCATCAAATAAAATGGAAGAAAATGAGTTTTTTAAGCTCTCAGGTACCCTAGATCAGGGTTCTGACCTATTTTTACAAAACTAACCATATCTTCCTCAAAACTGCATGAATTTAAGTGAAACAAAAATGGAAAATGTTTAAGACTCATATCTTTAACAATATAAATTACTTCCCCTCAAGTATATGACTGTACGGGGCCATACAATAGACTAGAACACAAATTTTCCATTGAAAACACATAAATTTCATATAAAAACAAGGCTTTTATTGATTTTTGCATTATTTTCACTCCCTCTTCTCCTACCTCGAGATATGTGAGGATTATTTAAGCTATTTAAAGCATAACTAACTCAATCAAATCAATCACAACTACCCTCTAACTTCCATGACTCTTAAACTTCCCATTTTTCCCTTTTTGTCATTTTGACAATTTGACAATATTACATGATTTTCACTTTAACCCTCTTAATACCCCAAATTACATTGAGTGTGGTCTTTCATGACCTTACAAAATAAAACAAGAGATCATTACATTAAATTACCCTACATAGCACTTTTACATCCTTTGCATTTTTTTGGCTAATATGACAAAACTGACAAATTGATATCAATAACCCTACTACCTATCAAAATACTCTTAAACTAACCCAAATACATTAAGATGGTCTTGAAAGAATTTATTTCATGACCTCTAACATTCCTAATTCAATTATGTACAAATAGGCCTCATGGAGGCTTGAAAGCAACCTGGTACTCCTTCACCATCTGGGTAGTGAGCCTAATTGTTTTTGATATTTCAATTCATATATTTATGTGAGCTAATCCTCACCATTGTTTTTCCCTTCTTGGGTTTTCCATATAGATCTATTGTTCTTATGTGTTTTAATTTGTTTACATTATTTTTCTACATGTTTAAATTTTGTTAATATGTGATAAGGGTTTAATGGATGATAAGGGTTTGAAAATATATCAAGGGTTTGAATGTTTAAAGTATACAACTAATTCACCCCCCTCTCAGTTGTCCTATACATCTAACAACTAGTATCAGAGTTGTGGTTCCCAGGAAGAAGCTTAACCACTTGAGGTAGATTCAAATGGTGCAAAGGAAGGGTATCAAAGCTCCTGTGTTTAATGGAAAAAATTATTCCTACTTGAAAGATAAGATGTGTTAATGGTTTTTTTAGCACTGCAACAACACAGACAAAATAAAAGTATCCTATCTCTCTTGAAAGGTAATTCCTATTAGTAAGCTTCAAGAAACAACCCAAAGGTATCTTTAATGTTAGGTCTTGATAATGCACAAACAAATCAGTGATGATATGATTTGCCAATAATCACAAGGGGCCTTACAATTCAACAATGTTGGAAGTGTCAAACATGAACAAGGTTTTATGAAATCTGAAAATATATGCAAACCCTGACTATATTTCAAGATCTAAAATCTGAAAATGACTTTTATCATCAAATATGGAAATGTGGTGATGTTGGTTTTATTCTAAAAATAATATAGATTTAAATAAATATCAAAAGATAAAGGGGTGAGAGATCCTAAAATAATTCCTAAGATTAATCACAACAATGATGAATGTTGCAGATCGAAAAATCCCCATGAAACCAATTTTTTCTTGATCAAGGACAAGCCTGCAACTACACATAAATAATGCAATCCTCTAAGGTAACCAAAGATCTTAAGACCATGAACATCCATACATATACCCAATTACTAACACAATGTTGAAAAACATTCATAGTGGAGCTTAGTGCAATATTTGGCTTAGACTAACTTTACACAACAACTTACAATCAACAAATTACCAAAAGTATGAGAAAAACATTCATCAAACATCATTTACATTTCACCATCATCATAAAATAACTTAACTAACATCTAAGAATTGAGACAAGAAACCATAAAATTTCAAAGCACAAAACAAAGTTCACCAAATCAATAACCCAATTGTATTAACTTCTTTAGTAGTTACATAACAATCTCCAATTCTCTCTACTCTCTTACAGCTAACTTTTACAAAATTTAACTTTGTAATAAATGAGAAGGCACAACCTTTTATAGATACTATATTTCAGAATCAAAGGCTAGGATTAAATCAATCTGAGGTCTCGGATTATTCTTATAGAAGCATTAGGAAGTTACATTAAGTTCAGGCACCCATTGTACATCATCAAATAATCAGATAAATTTAGTTACATCTTGGAGCAATGAGACATAAATATTCCCCCATCTTGATCATGATAAAAATTCCTACTAGAGGAATGAAAACAACTCCACATGTTGCCTTCTTTAAATCATATCTTCTAGTTGTACATAGTTGGGGGCACAAATTCTCATGCAGGTTCTACATTAAATTTTTGAGTTGCAAGTTAACTACAACTTAAAATCTTCTTAGTAGCTTATCCTTAGGAACATATCCATAGGTAGGTATATTTGGAATATGCAGGAACATTTGGACAGTCAACCTCCTTTAACACATTTTCATATATGGGCCTTCTTCATTCAATAACACCTCTTTGCAATCTTGGAACAATTCCATATGTTGGTTTCAAGTGATAGCATTCTTTGGAATAATACTATTGGTGTGTATTTTCCCTAATGAACACCTCTTTACCTTTATTCCTACAAATAAAGAAAAATCATAAGTACACTTTTAAAAAGTATTAAATTAACTCCAACATGACCAAATAATTTCCCTCCTCTTAAAACCATATTACCAGCACATCAAATTAGATCTTGGGATGAATACCCCCTCATCTACATAATACTTGACACAAATGTAAATCAAACCATTGAACTTATAGTTAAGTATTCATGCTCATAAAACACTTTAATCTCTAACTTCTTTTTTAAAATTTCATGTTTTCCCTTATCACACCCAACCATTATCTTCATTAAGTATTCCACTTTGTGAAATCATCTCCACTAAATGCTACAGACTTCACCATTTTAAACCCCTCATAAATTGTAGAAAGCAGTAAAAAACCAATGCACAGATGATGTCGTCATCCAAACATCAAATGGTTCTACCTTGATCCAAACACCATCTCCTCTACTATTACTACATACTATCATTGTTCACCCAATGACTGACATTCAAAGAACTTTAAGATTTTAGCAGAGCCTCCCTTTAATATGATCAACATCATAGTCCTAAAATTGACTTCATTTATGACCATTGTGCATCTCAATACCCTATAAAATTCACTCCTACTATTGTCCTTGAGGTGTCCTTTTTTATAAATCATTCTATACTTTATGAAATGCTTTAACCTACCTGTACACGACTTCAACATCCTCATGGATTTCCATTTACATGACCCTCCTTAATATGGCACCTAATGTCTTCTGACTTCTAGCACCATAGTTCAAATTGATAACTATTTGTTTCTTCAAATGACCTATCTACCATCAGGATTGAAAAAACTTTCTCTTCCTCAATACCTTAGAAAATTTCATTTTTTCACAGATTCTTGTGTAATGCCCCGCCACGCAAACCTAGGGAAAGTTGCAATTAACTAGTCAAACACAATAATTTTTTTTTTGTTTAAGTACAAATAACATGTAAGTTCACTACCTATTGCCAACAACCCCTAAGGTTACGAGACTGAGATTACTTAAACCCAACAAGATACATGAATTAAAACATAACATTTAATTACTTACCAAATTAAATGCACATACATTCCATACATGATAAAAAATTACATCAAAGACATAAGTGATTCCACATGATTCCAATAATATGAATTACAATATGATTACAACACTCATTCCCCGAATGAGGTAATTCCAATAACCAAGGTTACAAATTACATCTTCCACCTTGATGCAAAGAGGGGTAATAAATTACAATAATAACTGAAAGGAATAAAGCATGAAAGAACTAGATCCCACGAGCTCTCCAACTAGAAATCTCGTCCACACAAACAAGAAGATGACCCAACAGATTAAGATGCACGTTTCACCCAACCATGTGATACCCAAAGGCTCATCCCCCATCCTAGGAGATAGTAACAAGGAATCCTAGGCAAGACCATCTACCTCTAGACATAGGCTAACTCACACTAACACAACCAATCACATGAACTAAACAACCATATGAATAACACAAGTACGACTCTATCATCACTGACATAAGTCACATTGCGTCTAGAAATAAAACAGATCAAGAATGATAAAAAGACCAAAATCATGAAACTAAATACCAATTGTTGTCGTAGAAAGAGTTTCATCACACAGCTCAACAAGGGATCTCCTCTGGGAATCTTCATAGGCTCCGCCCCCCACCATAGGTTACTCTAGTGGCCTCTACCGAATCCTAGCACCCATGCTCACTCATGCAAAATCAAATACCTGTCATAAAGACAAGATAGACGACCTTGCCATTCTAGGCCTTCTCATCTTATCCCAAGTCTATACAAGCCCTTGTGTCCATGAGCGAGGCAAAATTAATATTGTTAAGTGTTTGATGCAACCTAAGCTTCTAAAATTTTATTATGTTATCACTGAATTAACTAACTTGCAAAGAGTTTCCCTGACACCACTTTGTGTGTCAGCCCTCATTGCAAGCCACTCCTCTAAGACAACACGTGGAATAACTCCACACACAAGGGTACACAAGTGCAACCTAAGGAGAATGACTCCTATACAAGACATAAAGTCCACACATCACGTTCACAATAATCAGGTACATAATACTAGATACGTTTGGACGCACTATCCAAGGTACTCCAAAGGTTGACTATCATAATGACAACCCATACAATTAAATGAAACCCCATCTGGAAGACTTCAGAACAATTGACCCAATTACCCCAACATCGAGAATGAACAAAACATCGCTAGAAAGTACTTCAGTCAATTAAATAAACTAAGGTTAGGATTTCTTAAATCCAGTCAACTCAATCTATGTTACTTGGATTTATCTAGAAAAATACATAAGATTTATTTCACAACGTTGAGGAATTTAAAAAAAAACAATAATTCACTCTGAGTTTCTCAATCATACTTAATAATCAAAACAACTTGATAAATAAAATAATTTGATTAAAATAAATTAATCTTTATTTTAACTACGATAAAGAAATAATCAACTTAGAATTAACTATATTTAAATACCCATATATATTAAATATATATATAAGTATATACATAATGTATATACAAACTTATATATATTTAAATATACAATTATTATTTAAATATTTCTATTTAAACTCAACTAATTAAATTATTTAAAAATACATAAAGTATATATATAAATTATATATATATATATATGTACATATAATATATATAATATAATATTATTATATATATACAATATATATATATTATAATATATAAATATATAATACTAAAATAATAATAATAATTTAAATAAATAAATTTTAAATAAAAAAAACTAAAGTAAACCTTTATGGGGGTGCGGCCCCTCGCAAAAGGGAGTGGCCAGGCTACCACGTAGCCACCCCCATATGGGGGTGTTGTGTGGGCAGTACCACTGCTTCCACACAGTGCCTCCCATATGGGCGTTGTGTGGGAGCAGGGCTATGCTCCCGCCCCCTCCCCCCCCCTTCTCCCACAAATTTTATCAATAATTTTTTTATTATATATTTTCTTTTTTTTCTAAAATCATTCAATAAAACAAGCAGAGACCCACAGTGTAA
>VDFB02358560.1:0-44715 GCA_007258455.2 Sequoia sempervirens
TCCCATAAGCATAAATACATACATATAGGAATACATACATACATACATACATGACACACCAACATACATATACATACAAACATATGAACAAACATTCAAAAAACTGGCATTTAACTAAAGGAATAAATAATGCAAGCACATTATGTGTTGCTAGATATGTTCTACAGAGAAGGAAAAAGTGAAAACTAATAAATAAAGCGAGTGCATTATAACACGCTCGCGTTATATTTTTCTTTGGGAATCCCTAAGCCTTAGCTTTGGTATTTTCCATGGAATACCAACCCAAAGGCTTGGAGGGCATTCCCAATGACCAAAGATGTGTGTTTTGCAAATTCTACATTTTTTCACATAATCGGGTTCGTGCTCACCGTTAGGATTGCATTTGGTTCAATATCGACAAAATCAAACACATGGGTAATGCTAAGTTCTCACTTAGCTTTCAAACGATATAATTTTTTCACTTTCTGACAATGTTAGGCCTTTCATCCATAATTTATTTTGTTTGTATGTCGGTTTTTTGTCAAAAAGCAGTGATTGGTTTTTTTTTCATTATAAATTAACCATTCATCAAAATTTCAAATAAATTACATTATTAGAAACTAGGCTCCATTCTACAAATTGAAAAAAATAAAAAAATAAAAAAAATCTATTACTTTCCAAAATTTGTAGGGGGAACACGGCCAAAATTTTGCGTTTTAGGAAGTGCCCACTTAGAAAATTAGTAAAAAATAAAATATTCATTAAAAAATTATCAAAAAACTTGTGCATCAACTAGATGTTGTTAGCTAACTTTTGACCATAGCAATTTTTAAAATACTAAAAAAAAGTTCATCGTGCTCAGGTCATACAAGAGTTGCTATGTTATGTTTTTCTAACAAAAACAACAACAATTTGTGTATCTCCCTCTGTTGAACCCCTTAATCTCAAATATTTTCAAAATAAATTAGTATTTTAGAAAGTAGACTCAGAGAGCTTTGATCCTTGCTTTTGTTCCATGTCAAAATTTTGAGTGTAACTATCCTCAATTTCATGTCCAAGGTCAGCATTTCCTGATTTAAAAAAAAAGTGGCCACATAAGCCCCCTTTTTGGAAACCATCTTGGTGCACTTACCCCAATGAAAAGTGTCATTCAATTAAATCATGATGTAGACCAAATTAATATAAGTTCCCTTCCCTGGTTATTAATGGAGCAACAAAGCAATGCCATAAAAGAAGTCATATGAAAAAATTGATTTCCCACAAGATTTGTTGTGAACATAAACAATATCATAAGAAAGAAAGGTGAATTTGGGTTAGGGATGAAAATGTATGATTTTCATACCTTCATTAAGGTAATTATTTTAGTATATTATATATATTTGTATAATTCATGTACTTTTCAGTGTATTATGTTTATACTTTTGGAAAAATAATGAAAAGATCATTTTATAATGGTTGTAGTATGTTCTACATCTATCTCTCCTAGACAACTTTGACAACAATGTCAAGCAAGTTATATATGATATTGGAAAATACATGAGGTAAGTAGTGATATTTGTTCAAAGAGTTGTATAGATCTTATAATTTCCATTTGTTTTACTTGTTATGTAATATATTGTATATTTTTGTTAAATATCATTAATACATTTGTACCTTGAATCACTTGTAGATGGTTGTCATCTAAAGAAATCCATAAAGAAAATATAAATTATTGGAAGAGAAAAATTCCTTTTCTATTGTGTGAAATGAAAAAGTGTCTAGCTTTGACATTTTTTAATGCACAAGAACACTACCTCATACACCAAGTTGAGGAGATTGAATTGTGTGGACTTGTACACACAAGGTCAATGTGGATGGTTGAGAGGCACTTGAAAATTTTGAAGGCTTTGATTAGACAAAGAGCACATCCAGAGGGTTCTATGGTGGAGGGATATATGGTATACTAGACCATGGTGTACATTACTGAATATTTTTCTAAGTTTGCAACAAAGATCCATGTAGATTGCATTTGGGATCCCAACTCCATTAACAAAATCGAAGGGGAGTACCTGATGGGGAAAGGTAGATTGAAGAAAGTGAGAGATAATTATAAGATGGTCATGGTGATTAATTAGAATACATTTTACATTTGGTTTTTATGTATATTGTACTTATTTAATTATTAATCTTCAATATACATTAATTATAAATTAAGGTTGTATACTATGGTAATCAACTAATTATATGTTGTTTGTGAATTTCTTTTTTTTTTTAATATAGTTGGTTGAGAGTGGGATGCACTACATTTGTACATCGCAAACAATCTTGATTGGATGATGGTATGGATTGAATGATGTCAACAATCTGGTCACACATTAACATGGGAAGGTGTGGATTCATGGTTAAAGAAGCTCATTGTAATGGAGATTCCAATGTTACACCAAGGGAAATTGAATTAGCATATGGTTTAAGAGATAAAAAAGTATGTATAAATATATTAATCACCTATATTATTTCATTCTTTTCAATTATATTGATGTATATATATGTTGAGATTTTTTTCTTTGCATACATTTAGCCAAGAATAAATATGTTTATCAACTGCTGATATTGCAATAATTTTTACATGTTTGACATATTGTTGGTAAAACACCACAAAGCTAGATGACACAAAGAAAACTTGTGATTCTAGGATAACTACAGTCTTTAGGTGACTAATGTTTTATCTAGAAGCAACATACATCCAAAAGTATTAGAAAATTGATACTATGGGATTTTGTATGATATACATGAGTGTGACTTTAAGTCCTTCAAATTAGTTATGTTCATCATCCTATGGTACAGGCTACGATTGAATGAAAATGATCCTAAGAGAATTGTTATTGAACATGGTAATGGATTTACCATGGTTAATACAAGGATGATTGAGTGAGCTAGAAATGAACCTTATGTTCTTCCAAGCCAATGTGAGTAGGTATTTTACTCAGAGGTTCTAGGTAAACTGGGTTGGTCATTTGTTGTTAGACATGATCCAAGAGGAAGGCCAATAAATTATAATGTGGTGGAAGAAAGAGATACTGAAGAACTAGAAGATAATGTAGATGATGATCAAGATCAATAGTTAGTTGATGATGTGCCTAACGAAGATGTCGAAGAGGAGGAACTAGATCATGATGATGTAGGAGTCAATGTTCATGAAGATGATATCCATGTGGATGATGACATTATCAAAACTAGTATCAATGATGATGATGATGATATGACCAGTCTTTACAATGTTGAATCTGGATTGGATGATACAGACAAAGAGTTGGATGAAGAAGAAGATCAATGACAATGAAATGTATGAGTTATGCAATTATATTATCTATTTCATATTACTTTCTTGAGAGAATTATATTTGACTTATGTGGTTACATAATTAATTCATGATGTTTTTAATTTTTATGTCATTACATAATTAATTCATGATGTTACAACTATTGTATCTCTCCTAGAAATTTCCATATGATCATAATGAATAGTGTTTTGGGAAATTTCATGAAAGATGACACATTGATTGTAGTAGTGAATTAATTTCAAATTCATTTAGATTTTTCAGATCAATCACCCTTTGCAATGTCATTTTTAGGATCATCTCCAATTTTATTACTAGGACACATAAGGTAGGATATTATTGGATTATCTTGGAGGAACATTGTAGCTTTGTGTAATGTGAGCAAATTTTGGATGGGGTAGTGCTACAGGAGCACCTACACCTCATCTTCTATGCTTAGTCATGTGATGACAATTTTAGGCAGTCCAATAGGTTGGTTTAGGAATTTCAAGAATGTTTTATTGTGAATAAGGTCACTCAAGACCATTAGTCATGTTCTAGGTAAAGTTTTGAGTTATGAGTTTGAGTCTTGCACTAAAGAGTTTTGTAGCCATTTTAAGAAAAATTGGAGATTTTGCATGTAAAAGGGTGTAAGGTTAGTGTCACGTCAATAATAAGGCTATTATCAAGCCACTCGCATGGTCTTATAGGTTTCCTAGGAGTTTCAATACATTTGAAAGGTCAAAAAATCAAAACATTTCAATAGTGATGTCAACAACCTTGAAATTAGTGTGTTTTATGTTTCCATGTGATCATAAAAGATTAAAAAGTTAGCTGTAGAGGTGGTTGTTTGGTGGATGAGGTGTAAATTCATTTAAAAGGCATAGAGTGATCATTTTAAAGGTTTTTTATGATTGAGTATTTAAAATGCAAGCTCTTAACATTCAAAAATCTATGTTTTTCTTCAAAATTTCTATATTTTTCTTGTTTTACAACACTATATGGTCACATACAACCATATTTTGATGTGAAATCAATTCCATGTCATGAAGATATGTGTTAGCTTTGATTTCAAACCAATTTTAGGGTAACAAACAAGGCCAAATGATTTGAACCTTCTTCTCTTCAGGTGCTGCCAAACCTAGGTGGGTCTACCTTTGTGAATTGAGCAAACTTAAGTGATGTGATTTTGTTTACAAAAATATATTCACAATGGTAATATTATAGTGAATAGATATAATCTTAATAAATTGCATGTGTAATATTAGAATATGTTTAGTTAATAGATGCAAAAAAATAAAATGGATAAGTTACTAAAAGATGAAATGTATGAGACCAGTGCCTTGTTGGGTGTATGGAGTCTAATGAAGATCTAGAAAAGTGTAATCTATGATGGCAATAATTCAAATTGTTTGACAAACAAATGTAGTTTATAACTTGTATAAATGTGCAAGTAAATGACTGAAAAACTCTACTTAAGATAGAATGAAAATCCTAGTTATGTGATTCTTCCTATTGATTCAATTAATACTCTTTAGTTACTGTGATTGACTAGAAGGGTTTAATCTTTAATTGAAAGAACCAAATAATCACATCACACAAATACAACAAATGTGTATCAGTAAACTAAATATATGCTTGATATGTCAATTTAAATAATAATAAAAGCATCAAAATGGAGACAACCAAATAACTATATAATTCCACAAACAACTAATACCAATATTAAGCCACATGTTTAGACATCTTCATTAACTTCATCAAAATTCATACATGCATCTGAATCTTTTAAAGGAAAGTTTCATTGCAAACTATCTATTTTATCTTCCTCCTATCCACCTATATTTGTTTTACATTATGAAAAGGATATAAATATATCAAAATTGTGAAAGGACACATCCTTTTAGAAATGTCTTTTGCTTAACAACAATAACAAACTAGAAATTATGCTCTATTAAGCTATAAATGGAAAAATATAATTACTAAGTTCTTCTTAATAATCCAGATGATATTTCTAAACTAATGTGATTGACTTGAAGGATTTAATCTTTACATGAAAGAACCAGAAAATCACACCACACAAATGGAAAAAATGTGCATAGATAAACTAAACATATACTTGATATATCAATTTAAATAGTATAAAATTATCAACCCTAGAGACAACTTAATAATGTTTTCAATTAATCCAAGAAAAAATTGATACCAGAAATGTGCCACAAAATAAAATAACTTCCATTGATTCCTTTAGAGTTTCAAACATGCATCCAAGTCTCGTGTAATGTGAACATCATTGAAAAATATCTATCATATATTTCTCCTATTCATCCTATGTCCTTTTGATATCAAAAAATGGATACTTATACATCAAATGTTTGAAATGACACATCCTTTCAGAAATGTCTTTTGTTTAACAACAATAACTTAAAACAAACTATGATTAAGCTTTTTTTAGCCACAAGTGAATCTTTGATAAGTGATTCAAGTATTCTTGACATTCATGTGTATCTGCATCTCCTAACGCGTTCTGAATTTTGATCTCCATTTTCACCATCTTCTCATTTTGTTCACATGCTTCATCCAATGTTGTATCTTTCTCAGTAACCTTCTTCAGGATCTCCTACAATATTGATTCAAATTCACCATTCCACTTGGTTTCTTCATTCAATCTCCCTCCATCATTAAAGAATGCAGTGAATCCCTTTTTGGAAGTATTGATTAGTCCCTATGCATCCCCCTGTAATTCTTCAAGAAAATCTTTGTGTTTTCTTATAAGATGATTTGTAGTGTCGATTTCCATGCTATCAGGATCATCCCTTTGGTTTATTTCCTGGAGCTTCTCTTGGATCCTACCATCTATCCTCTTATGTTCCCATACTGCAGTAAAATTGTGTGAATGTGTTCCCCTAAGCTTACTCAACCAATCCATTATGTTGGCTTGTCTCTTTCTAATTACTACTACAAGTGCATCATATTTCCCTTAAGAATAAGCACTTGATCCTTCCCATTGATCCTTTGTTTATGAGCTTTCACCATGAGTTAATATCTTAGTTGATCCCATTGTGACTCCTAGCATTTTCTCTCAACATTCTCTCATTGTTCATCTTGTACATTTCTTTTTCTTTGATCAACACTTGTATCTGGGCCTTGCTTAGTTTTTTTATATTTATCCCAATTTATGTTGTTGCCACATGATCAACCTCTCTAATCTTTAGATTCATAACATGCCCAAATCCTTTCTCAGTATCAATAACAACTAATTTTCTGTGAGGTGGATACAAGGCCCAAATCACTAATGAACCTTCATCTAGATTATATTTAGACCCTGCATATACTTCTATCACTCCCTTAGAGCTGAGCTTATGTGTGGCATTATTATTCTTCAGAAAAATGTCAAAAACCAATGCAGAAGTGAGATCCAACCCTGGAAATATCATAACACCAACATCTTCTAACATTTTCCTTCCTTTCTAAAGGGTCATACCCGCCATCTCTCTTTCCATGTACTCAAGTTTAGATCATTTAATGACTGCTCCCCATTACTTGGTGTGACATTATCAACTGTTTCTCTTATTGCTTTTCATTTCTATTTATACAAGAAAGCCCTAAACTCTAGAGAATTTACAAATTCACTATCTTCCATAGATGATTTCTATTCCATTTGTCTTGTGTCTATGTCTAGGCTCTCTTTAGTACCCAATTATCTGGTAGGGGATTTGTAGTCTTAGGTCCTCAATCTAGAAATATTTTTGGGCGGGCTTTGTGGCATATCATCTCCAAATGCCTCCTGTCTAGAAGATAGCAATTTTTTATCCTGTAGTCCTTGGTTATATTCTTCAATCACTCTATACGCTTCTTCAACTTCTAAGTTCCTGATCATATCATCAAAATGATAGGGTACATGATTATACCCTAAAAAGTTTATGTTTTGTTTAGCAAAATTAATGTATCCTTCTAGGTCAAAGTTATTTCTTGGTGGTCCTTTTTTCATGTTGTATTGAAATAACTTGTCAAGAATCAGATCATATCCTTCCTTTTCCAACATAGTAAAATCACCAAAGCATAGTGTATTAGGCATAAAATATTTCTTTCCAAGAGAGCTCAAGTTCATAATACTAGAAAAGTCTATTTTCCTAACAATTTCTAAATAGCCAATCCTATCTGGAACTGTTTTGGAAAAAATAAATGGGGTATCCTCAAATCCATACACTCTAATCATAGTAGCATCCTCCAAACAGTACCAATCCCCCCAGTTGTGATTAATTGGCCCATTAAAATCCTTACGTCTAAGAAACCTCTTTATTTCTTCAGACAAAGAATAGGCACATGGATGATTGTATAATTTATACAATGGTTTTAAAAAATATTCCTTAAAATGCACAAAATAGGAATTAGCAAACCTGCTATTCTAGATAGCAGTCCATAACTGAATGGGAAATAACTTTCCCTCCTTGTTGAACTATGAAACCCTCGGTTCCTTAGGCCACATCCCTAACTCTTGTCCAAAATAACTTAAGATGTAAAACAAGGGCTCCATTTTTTATTCCCATAAATCCTGAATCAAGACCTTTGAAAATTTATGAGGCATAGTCAAAAGGCCTAGAGTTGTGACATTGAATATCTGCTGAAACCACCATGGGCACAATTGACTTGTATTCAGGGACTTCCATTCCCAACACCCGACCTACCGAAAAATAGGTGTATCTCATATAGGGCACAAATAAGTAAACATGGAATGGGGGTCCATCACTATCTTCTAGCGGAACTGGTTTTCCACCATGTTTAGTTTTGTGTAATTGTAGCCTCCAACCCTTATAAATTGTGTCCATCCTCCAAAATTCCTTCTCTAATTCTTCACATACATTTTTTTCATTACATACCCCTTCCAATTTGAAAACATCACCTATTGCATCTTCTGATACATGCACACATGGTTTCTTGGATGGGTCACAAATGGCTTTAAGCTTTGCATTATAATGGGTAGCTAACAACTTCACCAATTCTACATTAATGAACACGTTAGGGAAAACAAGCCTCCCTAGGTTAAGATTCTATGGATTACATACATGTTCAAAAAGATTCCTTTCATGATAATGAAAACTAAACAGATCATAACCTCTTATAGGGGTTTAAATATCACCTATGTTCATACATTTATCATCCAATTTATCTACTTCTACCCTAAGCTATGCATAAAATTTAGATTCAAGTCCAGAACTAGGTAATTGATCAATAAGATCTTGATTTAATTTTCTCGTAGTGCCCTCTAGCTCAATTTCAAACTCAATTTTCTATCTTTTTCCTTTAGGATGACTACTTTCTTAATCTTTCCTACCCTTTAATTTTCCTGAGCTAGTAGCTTCCATTTTATCTTCTCAAAATTGCAAAGTTTATAGTACAAGGAACTTACTATATTTCGCTTAAAATCTTTGAGCTGAAGAAATAACCTAGCCCTTCATTTTTCCCCTTTGCTTCCTCTATTACAAATTTTGCAACAACATCTTCGATTAATTCCCTTCAATTCATGAAATTACTTATGCTTCATGGCACCATTAATGTCTTAGGTTAAGCACGAGTGAAGTAGATTTTTCAAATTTCTAACTATCACATCATGTGATCATATCGACAAGACATTTCAAATCTTGGGCAATCCTTTTATTTTTGGCTTAACCAACATTCACTGATCCTCCTGTTGATCAAAAAGACATCTCATCCTTTTCACCAATACAAAATTCATCCATTTAGTTTATATAGATATCACCCAGAGTCACCCCAACAATTATTTTGATTCATGTGTATCTTCATCAGAAAGAGATTATGTATCACTAGGATATTCTACAGTTTCCCTGATGTTGTAAGTCTCCCCAATGATTGTTACTTTGATATCAAGTATTTTTCTAAAATTCATGCCGATGTAATCTTCTCAATATGGCATAATGGGTTGGGTAGATATTAAAAACTTATCCCGATAGCGTTTGTCTTGGCAATAGTATGTTTCTTTTTTTTTTGGCAAGAAATGATGAGTTCTTCACAAATGATGGCTTTGGTCTTGCCCATATAACTCCTTGTGCCTTGATTGGTGAGACATAATAGGGTTCTTACTGATAGAACTTCATCGGTGAGACATATATGCTTGCTATGACCTTCTTGATTTGTTTGTGTCTTCATTGGCAAGACATCGTGTATCGCTAAGACATTCAGTAGTTTTCCTGATGTTATAAGTCTCTCTAATGATCACTTCCTTTTATTTTAAGCACATTTCCAAGATACTTACTGATACAATCCTATCGGTGTGACATAGAGAGTCGAGGGGACATTTTGAACTCATTCTGATAACATTTATCTTGGCAATAATATGTTTCTTTGTTTTGTTGGCAAGACAAGATGAGTGTTTCACCAATGATATTTCATCAATGAGACAAATGTGCTTGGGTTGACTCAGGGATCTTACTCCAATGGCGTTGGTTTGGCCAATGCAACTCCTTTTGCTTTGACCAGTGAGACAAGATAGGTTTCTTGTTGATGGAACTTCATTAGTGATACCTATATGCTTGGTATGACCTTTTCATTTCACCCCGATGTAACTTGTCTTACCAATGAATCTCTTTATTGGTGAGACCATGGACCGTGTCATCTCGATGTGTATCTTCTTATGTAATCAAATCTATGTGACATTTCTGTTCTTTTTCTGATATGTTGAAAATGAGAATATAATGATTTATGAATCAAATAGACCTAGACAAATTCTTGCCAATATGGGTTATTTGAATACTAGATTTTGGAGGTTTTTCATGATATCAAATGGTCAAGAATGACGTGATCATATGTGAATATGATGGATTATACTCAAGATAAGGTTTTCTTTAGGGTATCAACAAGTGAAAACTCACTATTAAATTTTCAAAATTTTATAGTTCCAACGGAGGCATAAAAATTGTTGCCCCAAGGTTTCATGGGAATATAAAAAGTTTAAAGGCTAGTTGATTTGTAAAATAGGCCTAATCAACCTAATCAAGGAGTCAAAGTGTTAAATTTGACTTCTGTTGTTTTTGAGGCTTTGAGAGTTGTTTGGATTGTTTAAATTGGTCATTCTAAACTTGTTGGAAGCCTCTTAAAGGCAAGTTGTAAAATTTATGATTAAATATATCTCTTAGAATCATTTTTGTCCCAATTTGAAAATAATTCTATATTATAGAATACATTTTTTTAAATTTTAAGATGAAAATAGCAAGGAAAAATCAAACAAATATCTTTATGAAAGAAGTATATTGGCATGAAATTAAATATGATTTGTATTCTAATGTAAAAACTAGAAAGAATGGAAACAATTCTTTCAATACATAAACTATTGTGTAGGAGTCAATTAAAATGAAAAAGCTAACTCTATATTAGTTAGAATATACAACTAAGAAAATGATCTAAATATTCTAATAATTTGACCATTAGCATATAGCAATATCTATAGAGTTGTAGATCTCTTCCATTTCAAAAACACAAAAAATATTAGGTAGATAATAAAACATCTTTCATTTCTATAGTGAGTTATTTATCCTAGCGGAACTAAGTATATAGTATACAAAGAAAACCAACAAACCCACAACTACCTCTATTTTGAAGGAGTTTAGTTTTCTCCCCTTCCTGATCTCCCTAATATTGTCTAATTATTTTAAAGAAACCAAGGGTCATAACGCAACTTTATTCAACCCACTAAATGGCTTGGTTAATGAAACTTGACAAAAGCAACAAAAAAATTGCTACATTTGGAATTTAATGTGGAATGAAGAGTGATGATAATAATCTACTTATAGTTTAATAAAACACTATTTTTATAAGAAGGCTTGACATTAGAAAGATAAGTGTTAATTATAGTTTAATAAAACACTAGTATAGCTTTACCAACATATACTAGATTGTATGCTTGAATGGCGTCTTAGTTAATATATGGGGAGATAGAGATAGATGGGGAGAGAAAGAGAGAGATATAGATATATGGGAAGAGAAAGAGAGATGGAGATATATGGGAAGATAAAGTAAGAGAGGTGTAGATAGAGAGTTGATGGATAGGGGGGATAGGGAGGGAGAGATGGTGAGAGATAGAGAGGGGGAGATAGAGAGGGGAAGGAGAGAAAGGGATATAGATAGGTAGATGAGGAAAGATAAAGAAGAGGGGGAGAGAAGGATAGATAGGTTGAAGAGGAAGAGAGAGAAGAGAGGGAGAGATAGGTTGAAGAGGAAGAGAGAGAAGTGAGGGAGATAGATAGGTAGAAAAGGGAGAGAAAGAAGAGGGAGAGAGGGAGAGAGATATGTAGAAAGGGTGAGAGAGAAGAATATAGGGGAGAGGGAGAGGGAGAGGCATAGAAAGGGGGTGATGTAGAGACATAGAGGGGGATGGTGAAAGAGATAGAGAGATCATGATAGAGGTAGATAAAGATATGGATAGAAAGAGATAGAGAGAGGAATGAGAGGGAGATAAAACAAGAAATAGAGATAGAGATATAGAGAAGTAGAGATGGAGTGAATGAGAGAGAAAGGGGGAGAGGGAGATATAGCTCAAAAGATAGAGGTCATATCTCTATCTCTTTGTCTCCCTTTCTATTTGTATGTTTCTCATTATCTCCCTTTCTCTCTATATTTTCTTCCCTATATTTATCTTTGTCTCCTTAAGTGTTCAATGGGTACATTGAAGAGGTCATAAAGGACAATTATCATATATTTAATCAAATGGAATGCTACCTTGAGCATAAATCCCTAAGGACACATACCATCATTGGATTGTTAAAAAGAAATAACTAATCAAAATTTAGTTTCTCTTTTCCCTCTCTCTTTTCCTTTATATCTCTTATATTTCTCCTCTCTCCCTATCTATATAAGTTCATCTCTTTCTCTCATTCCCTATCTTTTTAGTTTCTATCTCTCTTTGTATTAGATAATAGGCTACATATATTGTGAGATTTGAGCTTGAAACAAATCTCATGCCTGGAAACCACTATTGTGTAATGGTAAAATCCTCTAAAATATCAGGTAAAAGAATTGTGTAATGGTAAAATCCTTAAAATATCAGGTAAAAAACTATATATACTATTATATAATAATAAATATAATTATATTATATATAATTTAATCTAATATTACTATATATTAAATATATATTATATTAATTATATTTTGTAGTAATTTTATATGTATTTAATTATTTTGTTAAAGAATATAATATATAATTATAATAAGCTGAATAATTATATTATTTATTATGTAAAATATAGCTAATATATACTTAAATATATTGTAGAATATTAAAACCTAGCTCAATGGTGCCATAATTTTAAATTTAATTAACATACTCTAAAACCTAACAAAACCAGGTTGTAGCTTGTCAACTTGGAAAAGTGAAAGGTCAATACTAGTGCCAAGGAAGATTTTGGAGGAGTGAAATAAAGGTCAATACCAACGATGAGGAATTGTTTGGAGTTAAAACAAGGTCAATACCAACACCAACGAAGAGTTTGGAATGAAAACAAGGTCAATACCAATGTCAAGATAGAGTTTGGAAGAGTGAAAACATGGTCAATACCAACACCGAGGATGAGGTTGAGGACACTCAGGGAAAATAAAAGACCAAGGGACAAAAAGTACTGTAAGTTTGGAAACCTCATTCTCTTTAACCTGCAATTTTCATGCCTAGTTTCCAAAGATCTTCTCGTACATTGGCACTACCATTCTTGTAAAATGGTATAAGATAAGGCAGAAAAAATAAAATAGCTTAGTCTTTCAAATTTTTATCGACCAGCCTCAGGTGTTGGAAAAACTCCCATAATCTACTCACATATTGGTTGAGGTCTAGGATTTCATCACACATATCCTTCATCGCATGAGTTTGAAGCAATTGTAGACTTAGCCCTCTCTACAAGCTTAGTGAATTTTACCACTTTATCTTTATTTTTCCTCCAATCTTTATGTTTATCCCTCCCCTTTCAATCATCTTGCACAACTTGAACTTATAGTTTCCTTTTCTTATTGATCCTTCATGTGCTCATGCCAATCTAGCTAGTTGACCACCTAGTTACCCCCAACATCCTCCACGTTAAGCTTTATTCCTTCCACCTCCTCCAAAAAGACTGACATTGTCATCATTCTCATCTAGAACTCATAATTAAGTCCCACTAACTTTTGAGGTTCAGTTTGTTGTTGGGAACATGTTATTCTTTTTTGTATGACCTACCTCAAATCTTATGTCCACAAAGCTGCTAAAAACATAAAACAATAAGAAAAAAATTGAAGGTACAACTAAAAATGGGTTATTTCCTTTTGGCCTCCTCCACCTCTTATATTTCAACATAGCATGGAATTATGATTACATAACATAAACTCAAAAAAATGGAAGTTTATAGGGGAAAAGGATCCCAAGTATATGCTTGGATAAACCAGATCTAATGAATGGAAATAAAGGCATACAATTCTTCTTTGATACCTCCACCACAAACATATGCAAGGAAAGTTCTCCTCCCTTCTTGGTAGTGATAACCTCCTCCACACACAACCCTTAAAAATTATGAATAGGGGAATATAATATTTGAAGAACTCAAATTTGATTCTCTCCTACTTGATGCAATTACTCATTTTATCCTTACAAACATTTATAGTGATTACTAGAGGCACATAGACCAATTATTCATAATAGAAGAATTGGATCATACTTTTCCAATGATGGCATTATATGAGAAAACCTTAGGTTAAATGAATAATTCCTCAATTTGTAAGCTTGGTGCACCTTGGAAAATTAAAGAACCAAAATGCCATGATTCAACTAGGTGCTTGAGGGGAGTTGCCTTGGTGTTTTGAAGTGTTTTTTGATTCCTTTGACACCTCTTGAAGACTCCTTGTAGTTGGGTTTGTGGTAGTTGTGTAACTTTACTTAATGAGTAAATTTGGTGTCTAAAATGAATTTTTATTAGTTCCAACATCCAACTAATTCAAATTTCAGTTGGAGGACATTGGGCATGGTTGTTGGAGGTTGAAATAAGCCTCTCATGGTTGAGGTAAAAAGTTGAATTTTGCTTGTTTAGAGTGATTTTAACAGTGAAGGAACTTAGGGATGATAGAAACATATGTGACTAACATATAAGAATTTGTTTCAAGGCTTTGGGGTGAAGGGGAGAGCCTAGATAATCAAAAATCCTATTGTAGCTAGCCAACCAATTAGGCCTCTTGGAGTAGCATTGTTTTGGTCCATTGCACCTTTTCTACTCACTGTCACAAAGGGAGGTTTTGGGGCCTTGTAGGGGCATATAATACCTATCTAAGTTCAGTGGTTTAGGCCTGATATAGGCTTGTATGTGGATTTTATATTGACTATCCTCTTGGGCAGGGCTACAAGGCTTATAAGGGTAAAGAGGCCTAAAGGTTAGAGGGATAAAGAAATGGAGTTTCCTAAGTGAAAGGTAGGGTGTTATGTTTTTGAATAGCCTTTTTAAACATTTCCTAAGTGGTTCCAAGCCCCTTGGCTGTGTTGAGTATAAGAACCCTAGGTGAGTTGGGTCATTTCCCTTGTTTGTGGTTACTAAAAGCTTTTGGAGTCATCATCGACTAGTTTTAAACAACTATTCCATTGCTCCCTTGTCAACTGCTATGGATGGGGAAATAGTTGAAGAATAACCCAATAGTTGTGAATATATGAGAAATGACCCTAAAATATGGCCTATCTTGTAAAAAGGGAAGCTCTCCTCATCCATTGAGCCCTTGAAGGGTCATGACTCTAACCTTTTCATAGAGTTTGTGAATTCTTAGAAGGGAGACCTTGTGAAGGTTTGTGGCCTCTCCTTTATTTTTGTGGAAATTATTTTAGAAGCTACGAGCCTCCCACTTGAGGACACTAACTTTCCAAAAAAACCTAAAGGGAACTATTAAAGAGATATGGAAAAACTCTTAAAGAAAGGTGATAAAGTCAACAGGTTGCAGAATAGTTATAATAGATAGGATTTTCTTGGTATGTGGAAGAATATTTCCAAGGTATGATGAGGTACATTATCCTTATTGGTCATTTTAAAATATTTCATTCTCATTTTTTTCCTATGCTAAATTGTGTTCACCATAACATGGAAATGGATTTTTATTTTTGGATCCACTCCTCATTGGAACAATCTATTAAAGTTGTGCAAGAAAATGGGAAAATATTACCCCTACATTAGGGTTTGATCTACAGAATAAATTGGTATAATGTGGCTCTTTCACTAGCCTTATCTTCCCTCCCTCCTTTTCTTAACCCTTCCCTTGTTCACAAGGGTGTTAATCGTATTTCAGAGGGTAACCTTACATAACCCCTATTTTGGAAATATATTCCACCCCCTACATCACCCCAAAGTCACTAGGTCTAACCCCCCTCAAGCTTCAAATGGTAAAGCCTCTACGTCTGATTCCCATAGTCTTTTGGATAGTGGTGCAGGGGCACCATAGGTTTTCATGCCCCAAAAGGGGGTCATAAGTTGGTATTTTGTGTTATTTAAGTTATTTTCATGTAATAAGGTCTCAAAAGACCATTTCATATGTTTTTGAGTTAGTTTTGGGTCAATAGTTGTGATTTAGGGTGTAGATGCACAATATTGCATTGTTGCCAATTGTTATCAAATGCAACTTTTGCAATTTTGTCAATAAAAGTGAACATAATGATGTTTGGTATTCTTTAATTTGAAAGTTTCTTTGTAACCATCAGGGGTGGTTGTAAATTCCTTAAAAGGCCTTGTATCATCGACCTCGTGGTTGAGTTCTTGGAGATTTGAAGTTTGAGCAATAAAAAACCTTTTTTTCTACAATTTTCTAAATGTGCTTTGCTTCTACGGTGAATTGTATGGACTGCCAGTGCACTGTACGGTATGAAATTTGTTTGAAACATGTAAAGGGAACTCTTAAATTCATTTTGGTTTTCAGGTGATCAATTTTTATGGATTTTTTGAAAATGTATCAGCATTTTAATGAAGTTGGTTTGAAACCCTACCCAGGGTTCTTGTGGGAAAACAAAATTCATTCTCTAGAGTTCCCTCTTGTTGTGCGGTTTTGGCACACACACCCCATTGAAAGCAAGGACCCTCTTTTTGTTTTGGATTTCATGTTTTCTTTTCATAGGGTCTTGACTTCATCCCCTTAAGGGATAAGTCCCTTGGTTTTGGTCTTGATTCACCCATGTGCCTAATGAAAAAATTATATTTGAGAGGACCTCTTGCAACTTGAGGTCATTATTCAACCCTTACGAATTCACTTTGGGTCAAAGTTGTGAAAATTTAGCAAAAATCGCAAAGTATGGAGGATTTCTGACAAATTTGAGTAGGCTTGAATTATTTAAACCTTAGTCCAGTCAGATTATCCGAAATCCTTCCATGGGTCACATTTTCAAAAAAATTGAACATACCATTGGGAATTTATTAGGGTCATTTATTGCATTAAAACGGTATTATATTTCGATTTTCTCTCCATTTGGGCCATTTTTCATTCGAATAGGTATGAAAGTGGTAGGGAACTCTTCCTTGAGTAATCCAATTCTACTCCATTTCAAAACTCCATCTTCTTAAAAGTAATCATTGGTTGATTTGGTGTTTTCTTCAACCAACTTGAGGCGTGCTCTCTAGGTTTTGCGCACATTAAGGTATATTTTGAGTATTTTCACCCTAGATTTTGATTTTATGATTGATATTTTTATTATATCCTTCCTTAGTTTGGGTGGATTGGTATGATTTCAAGCTTTCTAGTGTGTCTTAGGGTTTCATTGGTGTGTGATGAGCTTTTTAGGGCATGGTAAATTTGATGAACCAAAGTTTTCATTGAGTAATTTCATTTTGAGAATGCATTTTTAGGGCTCCCTCATTTGAAATTTTGAGTGTAGAATTTGAAGGAGGATGAGTCCCATTGAAGCCTCTAATCCTACTCAAACCCTAGTTTGAGGAGTTCCTTACCTCTAATTATGAAAACCAAGACTTGGATTTGAATGGTTTGAAACATCATATGAAATCACCTGGTAATACCATGAAATGGAGTGATTAATTGATCCTTTGATGCAAATTGATAGTCTTTGATGTTTTGATGCACACATTTTCAATAATTAGCATTTTCTTCATTATTCTGGTGGAATCTCAAAAAATTTGAGTAGGCTTGAATTATCTGATCCTTAATCTGCCTGGATAATCCAAGGTTGACTGAATTATCTGAAATTCTCATATCTTGGTGTGATGAATGTGATGAGTCTTGGTTTTGACCCTGGCTTAGAAAATTCTAGCTATTGAGAATTTTCTAAACTTCGAAAAAATCTGAGGTAGGTTGGAATCTCTGATCTCTAAATTTCATGCTTAATGATTTCATTTGAATTTCATGTTGATTTTGGGTGATTGAGTGAACTTATACATTGATTATTTAACATTTAATATCTCATGGTTAGAAGTGATCAATTTACCTTTAGAGGGTTGAATTCTATTAATCCTAGCTCGCCCAGATTATCTAAATCCTAATCCAGTCAGAAAATCCTAGCAAGCCCGAATTTTTTGAGTTCTCTATTTTGATCTCAAATTCAATACAAAGGTTATTATATGATCATCTTGATTACTTTATTTCTTTTATGTGCTTCAATGATGAGGAAAATTATCATTTAGGAAGAATTATCTTATTGAAATTGCAATGTGTTACATTGGTACTTTCTTTCTGGTGATTATAGTCTTGTTTTAATAGATGTAGGCAGAATAAATTCCAGATAAGACAACAAAAACCAAGGCTGATATAGCACAAGAGGAAGTTAGAAAGAGGAAAGAGAGAATGAAGTATGATTTTAAAGGAATTTGGCTTGAAACAAAGATTTCTTCTACATGGTCAAGGATCATAGACACTAGTTGACATGGGTCATATTGAATATGATTAATTCCATTAGAGAATGTTTGGAAAGGCACTCACCGAGCTTGCTCAAAAGATCACCCACACAAGACTAGCACAAGCAGTAGGATTTCCACCCACACAATTATGCCCAAGGCTAGTTTTTGAGTGTGCAAAGCACTATGGTTCCAGGACAAGGACCATCATTGGGCCTCAAGGAAGAGTGATGGAAAATCTAATAGAGGAATCAATTGTAGAGGTATTCAACATTGTCTCTCATCATAAGTTGATTGAAGAGATAAACATTAGGGGTTTTACTAAATTCTTTGAGGAAGATCCTAATAGAGCCCTGAAGATAAAGAATAATGCTTGGATACTAAATCCAAAGCCCCACTATTTAAAATTTCCTAAGCGTCTGCACAAAAGTGATTTGAAGCTAGTAGAGTACTGTGATATCATAACCCTCCTAGGAAAAGTTATGGGAGTCAAGGAGGCACATATATTCCAACCTTGGATGTTCCACCCCATTACTCATATCATAGCCAACAAGCATTACCATTGGGAAAGGATCATCAACAACAATATAGATGCCCAATTAAGGAGTGTGCAGGAGACCAACAAGTTTACAATGACTTCATATTTAGTATATATGATAACACATAAGAACAAATACAAAGGTCTTAGTTGTAAAGGAGTTTTGGGGCAAGATAGGATATGGGAGGTATATCCTCAATTGCAATATAAAACATCTAATTATAATAGGGCTAATGATGATTTTTTCATGCACATTCCTAGATTGTTGCAAGATTCCCTTCACATGAGGATCTCTACAGATGCAATGGATTTGATAAAGAGTTATGGCCAATGGTTTATTCTATTCCAAAAGTTCACATAAATCTAACTACAAGGATCACCAATTTTCCCTCTCAGACCACCTCAGTATCCCACTAACAAGCTTGTCCTATTGGAACTGACAAAGCATATGGTTGGTTTTGAGGAAATATTACAAAGAGGAAACATAAAGAAGAAAGGGTTGGGATCAGAATTCCCATTAAGATTAGGAGCATTAGAGGCTTTCCCTTCTATTCAGAGTGCTCAACATTCTGAGAAGGAGATGACTCAATTTGAGTTATACTCTCACACTAATAGAGAAAATTTTGATCCCTATGGAAAAGCTGTGGAATAGGCCAATAGGACTTTCAGGCACAAAGACAACATTGAGGACTATTGGGCCAACTATTAATATGAATGGCAGGTCATTAGAAGAAGGTTCTCTAGATTGCCTTTGAGATTAATCAGACTATACAGAGTTGTGGAGGTACTAGATTAGGTGGAAGATGATAAAGTAGATCTTCTTCAACACCATGATTATGAACCTTATAGAAATAGGACATTTCCTCCAATAAATCAGTCTGAAGAGGAGATAACTAATTTAAATCAAATCACTGAGCCAGTTAAGAAATATTCTAGGTTGTGGGTCAAACATCAAGTACTGGACTTAGAAGCTAAAGGTGTTAAATTCACCTATGATCTAATGGGAGACCTTGAGTCTCATGATGAGGAAACGACTGAGACCAACAAGCGAGATGAGGTCACTACACCTCGTGATGAGGAGGCCCTTCAAGAAATAGTATCCATCAAGAGAAGAACTAGGAGCCAAGTACAAACCAAGAGGGTTCCTCAGGCCATCACCCATGTTGAAGAAGGGGATACCTCACAACTAGTGAGGAAAAGAAGAATAATTACTGAGAGGTAGAAGGTTGCGAAAACTAGGAAGAATGAGGTTGCTATAGATGCTCCCTCTGTTGTGAAGGTGGTAGAATTGGAAAGTTTAGGGGAAAATCCCCAAGTTTATGTGAGGAGAAATTACCCCAAGAAGAAAGTTACTCAGATAGAAGAAGTTAATATAACAGATGAAGAGGCACCTATGGATGATGTGGAGAAGAGAGCAGCTACATGAAATAATTCTCCCATTTCTTCTCCACCTTCCTTATATCAAAACATACAAAGTCATGAGGAGACACTTCTTGAGGAAGGAAATATATCTAACATTCTTGAGCAATTAAATAAGGAAGATGACAACATTTCTACTCCTAACAATGGAGAATGGAGGAGATTTGTGCAATAAATGAAGCAATCAACCTCAGGAGCTAAAAGAAAGAATATTGAATTAGAATTTGTCCAAGGTGAAATGAAAAATTCTCCTAAGAAGGTAGTAGTGGATGAGCCACAAAATAATCCTAAGGAGAAAGTTGATAAAGAAGAGGATGTTGTGGATAGTCCTAATTAGGACAAGGAAGGTCAAGAGAATCAACCAGAAGTTGAGAAGGATGTTGAAGTAAATGTGTTTGATAGTCCTGATAGGGAGGTGACAACTAAAACATCTACAACTTTGGAATGGATGGACAAGAGGCTTAGGAAAAATACAATTATTTTGCAGGAAGAGATCCCAAGTTGGGATAAGTTACTTGAACAATTTGGGCAACCAAAACAGAGAAAAAGAGCTAAAAAAATTTCTAGGGGTGCAAGAGACGAATTTAATAGTAGGGTCATTCATGTTGTTGTCCCTCTATCAGATAAGTTTAAGGATGTGTTTAGGTCTTCAGATTACAAAGTACAAAAAATCAACCTAGGGCCTACAACCAAAGATCAAGAAAATGAAGAATTCTAGGAGTCCTCTTAGGCGATCTTGAGAAGATTAGATAAAGAAATAGAGGAAAAGGAAAGATTGCAGAAGCAACTTAATGATGTGTATAAATATGTGCAACATTTAATGAAGCCCTTGTAGACTATGGGTAGTGAGGTAGTTGTGCATGAAGGATGTTTTCCTAAGGAGGCAATCAATGAAATTGAAAGATTGAAGTCTTTTGTGCATTGCACACACAACTAGCTTGGATGTGAGCAATAGAGGAGATGAGGCAATTGAACAAATTCTTAAGATATATACCAATGCCTCTGATTTTCTTGAGCATACTTCTCAGTTTTTTGCTGACTGTAATATGACTGATGAATCAACTGCAGGTGAACTAAAAAAGATTCAAGTACCAAAGGAAGAAATGGCTAAGTTGGAAATCTTCTCCTGGGATGAAATTGACAAGATAAAAGAATCAGTAGAAGTATGGAAGTACAAGAAGGAGCTTCTCACTAAGGCATTGAAGAAAATAATGAAGATTTAGGGAGAAATGACAGAAATATATAAATGTTGCATCACTTTCCTAGAGATAGTCACTGGCATAAAGAAATTTGGACAAAAGAATATGAATGTTGGTAGATTGCAGGCATGGTGGCATGAAGTTTATGCTCCATATGATGGTGCTCCAATTGCTAAGGACAATCTAGAAGATGCAACTATTTACATTTCAAAATTGGATAAATATCATAAGCTACAAATATAATGGAATAAAGTTATACCACAATATTTGGAGGAATTCAAAAATCATAAAACTAGGGTGAAGTTTATTCTAGTTCCAGATCTAGAAGATATGAGAGAAATATTGGAGAAGTCAAAATAATTATTTGATAAATTGAAAGCCAATCAAGAGGGAGAGAAGGAAAATAATCAACAACTAGTTGCATAGTTATTTGTCCCAAACATGTGACCCTAGCCAGGTAGGATGAGCGACCTTGAATTTTGTGCCACACAAAAATGTTATTGGAGCATCCAGGTTGACTTGGATGAAGTCTCAAATATTAAATGCAAGAAATATTATTTTATTAAAAGAACCTTCTAAGCCAACCTATTTTTGGCTAACCTTTCATGTAACCCTAATTGGGCTGACCTAATGAGAGATTTCTATAAATTGGGAATTTTACCTCATCTGTAAGGGTTAGAAATTAGAGAAATCTAAGTGATAGTTGCAAGAGCTAGAGTTAGGAGTTAGCATTTCTGAGAGCAAGTGTTTGTACACAAAATACTGGAATTGTTGCAACATTAGGTGTTTCAATATAAGTAAAGGCATTCTTCTTTCGTTCTCTTTCGTGTGTTGTTTCATCTTGGATGGTTCTTATTATTCCATCTCTTTGAGATTTATTTGAGATAATTAGATATATGTTATATTTAGAGTTAGATGTGATGCAATGGTGTTTATGATTTGATATTGGAAGTGTTTGAGCAATCCTTGGTCCATACTTTTAGCGACTTGTTGATTCTAAGTTGTTGTGTAAAGTTAGCCTGGGCCTTAGATTTGTGTGTTGAGTTCAATTGTGGGTATTTATTTATTTCAATTGAAAAATAGGGTTGAATTGGGTGGATGCTTCATGATTTGAAAATCTTTAATTCCTTAGGAGATTGCACTGTTTCTGTGAGATTGCATATTAGATCTGGGTTAAACAGGAATTAGTTTTGAAGGATTGGTCCACTTTGGGTGTTTTTTCATTTACATTGTTGGTCTTAGGAATCATTTTAATCTTAGAATCTCTCTAAACCCTTATATTTTGTTATTTATTTTAATATTTGAGTTAGATTTAGAATCTCAAGTATCAACAAATTGCAAGATCTAATAAGTTTGAGAGTTCCAGCATTTGTTTTTTAAGGTCCCTTTGTGATTACCAACGTTTTCACATTATCTCTAAGTTGTTTCACTGAATTGTCAAGACCTGACATTAGAGACCTTGAGTTTATTTCTTGAGGCTTGCTGATAGAGATTTACCTTTCAAGAGATAGGATATTTGTATCTTGTCTGAGTTGTTGTTGTGCAGAAAACACCATCAAAACCTCCATGATAGGACCCTGAAATCTTGCACATAATTATATTTCAAGGTGTTATAATGTTCTATAAGGGTTGGGGACTTGACTCACATGTGAGGAGGAGAAACAAAAGGACAGATTGTTACACCAGGTCATGTTTTGGAATTCAAACCCTAAGGACTTAGGGTATTTGTTGAAAAGCCTTTGGAAAAGTGAATTATATGATGGAGAAAAGTTATTAGGGTCAGGTGTGACATCTTGGAGGGTTTGGAACTAGGGCTGAGTACCATTGAAGGATAAAACCTATATGTACCCAACATACTTGTCTAATTAGGCCTAGTGGAGAAGTAGGACAATCAAGTTTTGAAGGATTTCATACAAAGGAACCCTATCTGATTTTGAGGTATGTTTTTAAATGGACAAAAGGGTATCTATAACTATGCTTACATTTTGAAGGTCATTCCTTCCTTGAAATATATGCTTGAAAATCCAGTTTTGAAAGGCTACTAAGGAAAATGGGTAGTTTGTGAAGGAATACTAAGTAGGTTGAGAGTCAAAGTTTCTTGAGAGCCATTGTTGGCCTACATATGTTGTTTCCACCTTGTCTGAGGAACTTCAATTATTGAGGATATGGTTTGGGTCATTGATGCCTTATTTGGTTTTTGTGGCCTTTGAGGAGCATGTTCCATTTTGGAAGTCTTGAACTTTGAAAGATGAATGAAACCATTTGTTATGAAATATGGTATCAATCATGTAACTTATGCCCCTGCTCTACATTAGATAGGAAAAATGTGTCATTGGAGGAACCTCCCCAAATTTCTATTTCAGATGAAAATTCAGGCTCCTCCTGGTCCCCTTCTTTAGGTGCCATCCCTAAAGATTCCCCTCCTAGTTCTCCTCAACTATAATTTGTTTTTCCTAATCCCCCTTTTTCCCCTAAGCTAGATGTTGGTTAGGCTTATGAGCTAGAGGAAACTCCTATGCACACCCCTAAGTATTATTTGAATTGTGCCTCCATGAGGGAGATATTCAATGAGCTCTACAAAGCCACTTGCATTCAAGATGACATCCTTAAGTGGTTGTTGACCCAGTTGCTTATGGTAAAGGATAAAATTCAAAACATAGAGACTATTGTGCTCAAAAATATTGAATATTGGTTGGTTGAAGAGGATGATGTTGAATGAACAAGATAAATGAGGGGGGGTGAATTAGTTGTATCCAATTAAAATATCAAAACCCTCAATAGTAATCAGATCCACATGCATTCATTAAACCCTTAATCTATTATAATATTTAAACATGAAATACAGACAATAAAAATTGAAAGAACAACACCATACACAAGAGAACACCTGATTTATATGGAAAACCCTAGGAGGGAAAAACCATAGTGAGGATTATCGAACAATATAAGTAATTGTAAAACTAGTACAAAAGGATCACTACAAGAATAGGACACACTATCCAAAAGGGATCATAGCCCAGAGTCACTACCGAAATAGAAAGAAGAAAGAAGATAGAGTGTTACACATAGAACACAATCTCAATGCAACAAAGATTCCATCATAATAGGTCCAATGAAAATCACAATTCCCAAGAGATCAATATACCTTCAACTCACTACATTCAATGATCTTGCATTATAGCTCGCATTGCTTTTCATATTTCTACACTTAATTTTGCATCACAAAACTCAACTCTATTCCACACTTCATATTGCATCAACTCACCTTGAATTTATACCATCCACAACTTGAAAAGCATCTTCAAGTCAGCTACACACACCTTACACTTTACAAATTAAAAAATAGGTCGACACTAAGAATTCTCGTGGTGGATAGGAATGACATTGTACCAATACAAAACTTAACTAGGACCCAAATCAAAGCTCACATGCCACACTACACCTTCATCAATACTTAAACATCTTCAAATGTAGTGTAAACACTAGGTTGATTGTTACCTGTGCAAACACCATTGAAATTTGAAGTACACATTTCCTCAAATCGAAGGACGTCATGAGAACCACACACCACACTTCTAAAAAATCTAGAATAATCCATAAACTACTTGAGATACAACAAATTCTTCACACCAACTCACACCCTCAAAATGTACAAGCCTAGTACACTCAAACTGCACTACCAAACACTACAACTCTAAAAACCATCTTATAGAGCATAACACCTCAAATACTCTTGACATAGGAAAGAGAATAAAACCATAAACATACCTTTAGAATTGAAAGACCTAAAGAAAAACTATGGAGAAAAGTGGAGCAAAAAAATTCTTCCAGACACCACCATAAGCAACACTGCAAATCCAGTCCACACACTGGTAAACATAACTTCTTTTGCATATCGATCCAAAAGCCCAAATTTCATATATAGAAACTTTGAAAACCTCTAACCAACATATCCATACCACACAAGTAGATATTTAAGCTAGAAGAAATGCAGAGCAAAACCAAAACACCTCTACAACACCAAAACACCTCTGCAACACCCTATTTCATCTTTTTATCAATTTTCTCAATATCCTCAACATCTCTATCACTACCACAACCATAACCAGAAGCTTATCAAAGCAACACCAAAGGTTAACACTAGTAAATTAATTGATGACAACATAATGCAACTAATCAAAGCAACAATATCTCTCAACCACCATACAATTAATATAAATGACAACACAAGCTTGTTGACATCAATGAAAACACCTTCATACTTGTAAAAATCTCCCCCTTTGTCATTGATGACAACACAAGATGTGAAAAAACATAAAAGACAACATACACACTCTCCATTTTTTTGTATTAGACAACGTACACAAAATTTTTACACTCTCCTCCTTACATGATTCTCTCTCCCTATCTCTCATCCTTTCAACTTTTTCTTTTTCACATGCTTCACTCTACTCCTATATAGATATAGAATTTTTCACGTGAATCTCCCTCCCTCTTTGAAATCAAGGGAAAAGGATATTTTTTTTTCAGTATTCTCTCCCTTTGACATTGAACCAAAATAGTTGCTACTACCCTGGATACTCCCCCTTAGGAGTATAACCTAACCAAATCAAAAACCTATGAAAAACTCACTCCATACTACAATAATGTCACTACCCACTTCCCATGAGAGGTAGCCACCAATATCAATCTAGAAAGAGAATGAATCCATAGATCCATTGGACTGATGCATCTCCATATGCATATAGTTCAAAGAAGGATGGGAAATAACCCCCAAATTCTCTTAGAGATACTCAAACGTATCCTTGGGAAGAGCCTTAGTGAATATATCAACAAAATAATCCTTTGTAGGTACATATTCAATCTTCACTTCATTCTCCACAACCTTCTCTACTATAAAATGATATTTGATTGAAATACGCTTTTTCCTTGAATGCATCATTGAATTCTTTGAAATATTGATTGCACTTGTATTATCACAAAAGATAGAAATAGGCTCATCATACACCACTCTGATATCCTTCAAATATTTGAATATCCTCTTCATTGTTGAAATATGTGTCTCTTTAGGATCTTCTTGAAATATAGCGACAAGATAAACTACAAGTATGATATCTGATCTAATAGTAGTTAGCTATAGAAGTCCACCAATCATAGATCTATACTTTCTTTGATCAGCCTTAAGGGATCCATCATCCTTACTCAGTATGCAACCAATAACCATAGGAGTACATATCAGTTTGGAGTCTTCCATTTCAAACTTCTTCAACATTTTATCATATTTTGATTGTGAAATGAACATGCCTTTATCTGTTTGATTGATTTGTATCCCAAGGAAGAAATTCATCTCCACAAACATAGACATTTAAAACTCTTTCTGTAAACTTCTTGCAAATAGCTTCATTGCCTCCAAAAATTATGTCATCAACATACACAACCACTATCAAGATTTGATCTTTCTCAACCTTAAATTAAAGATTACTATCTATGGTGCCTTTATTGAATCCTTGTTGTATCAAATACTTGTCCAACCTTGCATATAAAACTCTAGGAGCTTGCTTGAACCCATACAATGCATTCTTCAATTTTTAAACCTTATTAGGTTTATCTGATAACTAAAATCCTTCCACTTGTTCTATGTAAACTTCTTCTTCCAACTCTCCATTCAAGAAAGTATACTTCACATCCATCTGATAAAATTTAAAGTCCTTATGTGTTGCAAATGAGAAAAAAATTCTTGATTGCTTCCATTCTAGCCACTAGAGAAAATGTATCCTCAAAAGTATATTCTTTCAACTTGTGATTAACCCTTACACAAAAGCCTTGCCTTGTTTCTTACCACTTCTCCATTCTCATTCATCTTTTTTCTAAATACCCACTTAGTACCAATTAAGTTCTTGTTTTCAGGTCTAGGAACATGTTCCCAAGTCTAATTCTTTTAAATCTACATAAGTTCTTCTTCAACTTCCTTTATCCAATATTTATCTTTGCATGTCTCACTCAATGTTTTAGGTTCAACTTTAGAAATTAAAGACAAATTTATCTTTGCTTCAACAACTCTTCTTCTTTTCAACACAACTTTGCTTTTATCTCCAATAATCTACTCTTTAGAATGATTTCTTTACACATACATAGGGGTATTATGGGTCTTTTCTAGAGATTTAGACTCTTCATTCTCACTTTCTTTTCCTTAGCTTTTTCTTCTTTTCTTTTGCAAGCAGGTTCATCTGATTCATATCCATCTATCACCACTAAATTCCTTAATTCTTCATCAACCTTAACACTTGCACTTTCAAAAATTCTTCTTAGCCTTTTGTTGTAACATCTATAAAATTTTCTTTTAGTAGAATATCCAAGGAATGTACCTTCATCAGACCTTGCATCAAAATTTCCTAAGCTTTCATCATCTCTTTTGATATAACATTTACTTCCAAACACTCTAAATTACTTGACAATAGGGATCCTTCCATACCAAAACTCACAGGGAGTCTTTGTGGTGTTAGCTTTTTCTTGAAATCTATTAAGTATGTAAAGAAAATTATGAATTGCTTCTCTCTAGTAGACTTCTGACAGGTTATCTTCTTTCATCATAGTCCTTCTAGATTCTTGAATAGTCCTATTTTTCCATTCAATCAATCCATTTTGTGGAGGAGTCCTAGGGGTAGACAAGTGCCTTTTTATGCAACGATTCTCATGAAACATGTTAAATTAATTAGAGGTGAACTCTCCACCTTTGTCAGGCTTCAAAAATGTAATCTTCAAATCCATTTCATTATCAAGCATAACTTTAAATTTTTTGAATCTATCTAGGGATTTGGATTTCTCTCTAAGCAAAGTAACTAGTGGCATTCTAGAATAATCATCAATCAAAATAATGAAATACTTGTCCCCTTGAAGACTTCTCACTCTTGTAGGACCATAAAGCTCTGTATGCACCAATTCCAAAAATTTGGTAGAAGATTGTTCTTTTCTTTTGAAACTACTTCTTTGTTTTCCAAATTGACAATCTCTGCAAACAACATTGATATGCTTTGTAATCTTTGGAAGATCTCTCACTACTTGAACTAAACTAATTCTAACAAAGTTATAAAAATTGATGAGAAACATCCTTCTGTACCATAACAAACTATCATTAGTTTGAGTCACAAAAATAGTGACCATTAGCACCCTTGAGATGATAGATATTTCCATTTTTCCTCTTTCTAGCATCAATCAGAATTCCAAACCCTTTTGTGATCTCACATCCGTCACCATAAAACATACTATTGTACTTGTGATATCATTGAGTTTTACCTATTCTAAACAACTAAAATGCAATGGAAAAACACAAATAAACACCTCAAGATTAGCCTAAGGAATTGTTAATACAAAGAGATAAAATGAAAGAGGATTGCAAATGATTATACCTTCTCTTTGTAGCTGAAACTCCTTGGTTGGCCCTTGATGTTGGATTGCTTTGTATGCTCCTTAGATGGCTATTGATGTAGCTAAATGCAAGATTAACTATATGGTAGGATGCAAATGAAAATGGCTAAAATGAATGGCTAGATGAGAGAAAAATTAGTCCACAAAATGATAGCATAAGGTTTCTCCAATGACTAAGTGTTTTCAAATGCCTTAGAGGAGGGGGTATTTATAGAGAAATTGGAATTCTCTAGAGAATTCAATGGTTGAGATTTATCCAACAAGGCCAAGATGAAGGGCTAAGGTGAGTTGGGGCCTCACAAGCCCTCACATTTTGACATGTGGATTGTGAAGTGGCTAAGGGTGAGATGATGTGTAGGTGATGTGGAAGGGAGGTACATGATGTGTAAGAAGGACATGTACATTGGAATTACATTGGGGGATGAGAAGATTCCTTGGAGGAATAAATGTGAATTAAAAATTCACATGCTTGGGAGAATCTAATGGATAAGAGACGGTCTCCAAAAAGGTGGGAGTTTGTCACATGTGACTTAATGTGACAAGTCAAAAATTCTAGAAGATGCATGTGAAAAGGGGATTCTAGGAGGAATAAAAGTGAATTAAAAATTCACATGGGGAAGAGAGGAGCCTTGGATGAATAAAAAGGAATTAAAAATTCATTGGGGTATGGGGAGAGTTTACCAAGGTACTGATTAGGTTTAACTAATTAGTAATTAGAGGATAATTAGGGGTTAATGAGGATTAGAAGCCAACTTGCAAAAGTTGGAGGATGTGACACATCCTAATCAAGGATTAGGCATGTGCACATCCTTAATGAAGAGATAAGGAGATGGATTAGGATTAGATGAAAATGACATGTGAGGAATTAAATAAATGTAATATTTATTTAATTCATTTGATGAAAAGGGGATTAAGGAGGGTAAGGTATTTAATTGTTAATTAAATACCTTAAAGATTTGGCCTGAATTAAGGATATTAATTAAATAATAGTAATTTTACTTAATTAACTCAGATAAGAGGATGCTTAGATGAAAAGTGATAAATTTGGATAAATTAAGTGTCCAAATTTGGATGTCTACATTTTTCCCCTTTTTGAGATGGTGTTACGAAGTAGCATCATTTCAAAGAATATTAAAATATAGAACCTAGAAGGAGATGGTTAGATTGGAAAAGATGCCTTAGTCATTCAAAGGACTAACTACGAAGGAAAAAAAAAGATGGGGGTGAAGATGAAGATTAGGGATTGAGGATGCCCCCTCGAGAGGACATTTGGGTTCAAGAGAACATAGATGTGCTCTCAAAATGGATGAGATGATGAAATGGGAGATAAGGAAGATGATGCAAAGGGATGGATATGAAAGGATGAAAAGGCAATAGGAGGTTGGGAAGCACCAATGGATGCAAAGATGAAGATGATGTTGCCCTAGTCAAGCTACAAGAAAAAATGCGTGGATAATGGATAGGATCAAGGGGGTGGATGGGATTGATGAGGTATGTTAGGAAGGATGTATCTTGTTGAGATCGATGATGGATTAAAAACCCATTGGATTTGTTGATACTAGTGGATGTCATTTGTTAAGAACCAGCTAGATAAGGGCATAGCTTGATGACACGACACAAGGGAGACAAGACATGAGACTGACAAACCCTAAAGACCTAGGGGTTTGGGGGTTTATCAAAGATTAGCCTTGCCTATGTGAAAGTGTGAAGCCCTCGTAGTTCGATAAAAGGCTAACGAATGACCATGGATAGAAGCAAAAAGAGGACGATGAAGATTGATGGTGGATGACAAGGACTGGAGGGAAAAAAGTAAAGACTGAGGATAAACAATAAAGGAGTGGACACATAGTAGGAAGATGGGTGCATAGTTGGAAGCATAGCAGGAAGCATAGCGGATGAAGGTAATGCATATTAGGAAACTACCCCCAAGTGTGGAAAAGGATGGATGGGGATTTACGCATGACACCTGTTTGCTAGGTTTTCATCACTGTACTTATCCAAGGCACTTTTTTTTCCAAGTTTTCACCATTGGACGAATTATTTCTCTTTACCTTTTTTATTTTGTTTTTGGATTTTTTTTTTACTTTTTCTAATTTTTTAGATTTTTTTGAATTTTTGGATAGCACACAGAAGGAGGTGGATAAGGGTAGGGATATGGATAAGTGGATACATGAGAAGGATATGGATGAAGGACTCCAGCATCAAGTTCCATACAAGGTATTAAGAGCCCATGTGTGAGGTGACTATTGGAGGTTGGTATGACCCTATTGCGATAAATGGATTATGCAAGAGAATGGATTAAAGGGATTGGGTGAGGGAGATATGGGGGATAATGGATGGGATGCTAGAAATTGTATGGATGGAATGATGGCATAGTTGTGTGATGGGGTGATGAGTTTAGGACCAACATCGACATATAGGGTGGTGGATGTGAAATGATAGGAGGATTAATGGATGGAGAATGTGGGGATAATGGAGGTGATGGGATAGTGAATTTTGGGACATAAGGCCCCAAAAAAAATTGAGGAGATGATGGGAGTGTATGATTAGCTTTTGGATTAGCAGCTTTGGATGTTGTTACAAATTTTTCATTTGAAGGTATTGCATCTTTTTTCTTTGGGATCCACATGGTTTTGATCTTTTCTTTGGTGGACCTTTGTGGCCAATGGATATGATTCTACTTTTGGATTTGATCTTGGATTGAATTTGGAATTTGGATTTGATTTTTATTTTTGTCAACATGTCTTTCAGAGGGGACATGAGGAGCTTTTTGATTCATGTGAATGTTTAGGTTTATGCATTTTTACTTTAACATCTAAAGTGCTTTTAATAGCAATGAGATGGGTGCAAGGAGATGGATGATGTGGAGTGATGGAGGTAGGATTATGGGAATTGCGTGTAGAGGGAGGATATGCAGGTACATTCCTTTGTTGATCCTGATTAGGGGACATGAGAGTGGGATGCTTATGATGGGAAACATGGATAGGTGGTGGATGGGTAAAAGGATGAATAGGATGAGATGGAAAAGGTGATTTTGGGATATAAGGGCCCAAAACAGATGTAGTGGGTGGAGAGACATAAGGACCCAAGATGGATGGAGTAGATGAAGGATGGGAGATGGTGGATGGAGGGATGTAAGGACCCAAAATGGATGGAGAGGATGATGGAGGAATATGGATGGTTGTTTTGAGGTGATACAATGGAGGAGGAGAAATTGAAACATATGATCTGGTGGAGCGATAGGAAGAGCCTATATTTCTTTTGGAAGAGGCTCGTTGAGGATGTCTAGAGGTTGTACCAACATCATTAGATTATGAGTCTTGGGAAATAGGTACAAGACCTCACATACAAATTTTTTCTTTAGCTTGGATGGGCTCACCTTTCTCATGAAGGCCTAAACCTTTTCCTTGATAGTTCATTCTCTTGAGCATTCGATCTAGGACAATATTTTTGTTATTCTGGAAGAATGATGTGAGTCCATTATTAGGTGGAGGAGGATAGGTGGTGTATATGTTTTGTTCTTCTTTTGCAAGGATACCACCATGGAAGAATGTGAGAGTACCAAGGGAATATAAAAGTTGTGTGGGGATAATAGATTTAGGCGATGGTGGAGGATCATTATATGGAGATGAGGGAGTAGCAGCTTCTTGATCGGGATAGGGAGTTGGTGAGAGATCAAGAGAGGGATTAGGTGACATGATAGGATCTAGATTTGTGGTAGTGAGTGATAAGGGCCCATGCGATGGAGATGGAGATAAGGGCTCATGAGATGGAGTGGTGGAATCTTGAGTGACAAGGAGATTATGGACTATAGTGTATGAGGGATTATGATCTTGAGGTGGAATAGCTAGGATGGCCGGTTCTTGATGTAGAAGAGGGGATATGATATGCTTTGGACCAAACTCTTGGAATGACTCATCATGTGCAAGAGGCATGAAAATGGAGGCATGTTGGATGGGCTCTTCAAGTATGTGAGGTGGAAGGATGGAGGATTCATGAAGTTCATGAGAGGGGATTTCGGTGATACTAGGAGTAGGAGGAGTGGATTGGATTTGCAAATTTGTGATGGGTTGGGAGGATCTAGGTGTAGGAGTGGATTGGATTTGGTTATTTTTGATGGGCTCAACTGATCTTGGAGTAGGAGATGGGGGCTTAGTGGGTTCATAGGATGTGATGGTTTTGACAGTTTGAGTGGGGTTAGGGGTGATAGCATCAATGATAGCTGTGGGATGGAGAGGGGTCTCATCATTAGTGACCATGGAGGATGGATTGGGATGGCATGGTTCCACAATTTAAAGTGGTGGAGTTGGAGATGTCTTATTTGTCATGAGTCCTTGGAGAACTTCTGGAGTGATAAACTTGCATACTCTAGGTTGAGATAGCATGATAAGAATAGATGGAGGATTAGGGATTGGTGGAGGACTAGGATTATGGATTAGTGGCCTAGGGTGAGATGGAGGAATGGGATTGGATGTAAGACTAGGAGTTGATGGGGGATTAGGATTAGATGGAGGGTTCAAGTAGGGATATTGGTATGGTGAATTTAGATATGTGGATGGTGGATTAAGACAAGAGGATGCAACTGGTAGATTGTAGTAAGGGTATTTAGATGGAAAATTAAGATGTGAAGACATGGATGTTGGATCAAGATAGAGAGATGCGAATGTTGGATTAGGGTAAATTGATGGGGTTGATTAGTATGGAGGATTAGGATAGTGTGACATGGGTGCAGGATTATGATAAGATTAATGGGATGGTAGATTAGGATAACAAGATGTGGGTTTCAAATAAGAGGAAGGTGTAGATGAAGGATATGATGGATATCCATATGAGGAAGATATTATCATCCCTTGTCAAAGGTAGCATAAGGAGCATGATTAGATAGGGATGAAGACATAACAGGATGGCTTGAAGGGGTGATTGGATTGTGGGAACTGGATGGAGAAAACTTACTAGTGATGATAGCGTCAAGGGGATCTATGTCATATTCTTCTTGATCAACAAGAATTTCATTATCATCATCGACATAATAAGGGTTTCCCTTGATTACTATTGATGGAGGATAATAATTCATGATGATGAAAGGATAAATTAGATGGATCAAATATTTTGAATGGAAACAGACTAAATCTCAAATTGGGATTGGATTAAAGCTCAAATTAGGATGATTGGATGATGTGATGGGATTGATTCTGATGATAGGATCGATTATCAAAGGATGATTATGACACCGAATCTACCTCAAGATGGAAGTAGATTGATTGGGTCAAAGGTGATTGGATAGGGATGTGATTGGATTAGATTGGATAAAATCAATCGATGAGTGATTGATAAGATGATGGAAGGGATTCTAAACCAAGTTGAGAGATTACCCTAAGTGACTTGGGATACTGATCAATCAGATTAAAGGATAAATGGATGATTACGACACCAAATCCACCTTGAGATTGAAAGTGAATTGATTGGGCCGATGATGATGATTGACTGACTTAGGACAAATGGCAATCCCAAGCATATGTTGATGATAACGATCAATTTCAGAAACTTAGGTCAATTCGGATAATAACCTGAAACAAAGTTCAAGGGATTTGGATAGGGAAATGATAAGGGATGTGTAACTTAGAGATTCTTGAGGATGATGTATCGATACGATTCATATGATGAACGAATGAGCTTGGTAGAATGTAGATGGACCAAAGCTCATATTGGGATTAGATTAAAGCTTAGATTAGTATTAGATTGAAGGATATGATGGGATTGGTTCCATTAGTTGGATTTTGATGTAGAGCCAAGGTGAAGATTAACTCAAAACAAAACTAATGTCAATCTTAGAAACAATGAACTCTTCTTGAAAACACCTTCAATCTTCCAAGCATCAACTCACCCTCAAGGGTCTCAACCCTTCAAATTTGCAAAAAAACACCAACCCTCCACCAAGGCCCTAAAAAAGTTTCTCAGCATTCCAATGATGACAATTTAGCCATTTAAATGCAATCTCAAATTTAGATTCTTCACAACCTTCAAAAACTCACCTTCTACCACTTGCATTCTTTGTAGTACATGAAAACTATTTTTTTAGTCTTTAGACCAAACCCTTCCAAAATAAAAAAGAAATAAAACATAGAATTAAGCACTGATTTCAGTTCATATAACATATTAAAGACTCAGATATCACTCTTTTGGATCAAAGGTTTCAAAATCAAGAATTTCACAATTTTAGGCCTCTAATTAGGCCATTTTTACAAAGAGACCCCTCTTTAATCTTATCACTAGACCAAAAAAACAAAAAAAAAATCTTTATAAATGGTACAAAACCACATATTTACCAGGTCCTAAGACCTCATTTGTTCTTATACACTCTTAAACTCAAATCCTCCAAAAAACATGTAGAAACCAAGGGTTTTAGGGTACCCTTATTAAAATTTCACACTCCCAGTCACTCCCATCCAAACCAACTTCTCATAAACATCAAATATTGTCCCCCCATGCTCAAAAATCACTCACTTGGCCTTTTTCATTGTTTCTCTATCATTTCATACGTTTGAACCACCCTTTTCCAAGAGGAAACACACATTTTCCAGTCCTAGGGCTCCACCCATTCACTAGAAATTCAATCTCACAGCATCTTGAACATGTTAAACATCTAATTTACATGTTATAGGACCCATTCCACAAGATACAGTAAACAAAAAAAGTGGAATGGGTCATTTTATCATTTTTTTGAAGACCCTCAACCCACAAATCTAGAAAAAATAGGTAGCAACAATAAAAATTGAATAACTTTCACAAAACAAGGAGTTAGACCCTCAAATTTAAATAAAATTAAAGCTAATTCATAGGCCTACAACTTCCAAAAAATTTTTAGAGAATTTGGAGTCTGTACATATCCGTACAATGACAAAAGTAGAGAAAAATTAGTAATTTTCTAAAAAATAGTGTTTTTATTGATTAAAAAAAGGCTCACCAATCTCCAACCAACCCCTCCTCCAAGCCATTGAAGGTTCTTATATATTTTTTGGTTTTATTCCAACTTCTTCCAACAACTATAGCTGATTTTTAATCATTAAGACCTTCTAATCTTCATTAAGTTGCATTTTGTGAAAAATTGCATATGACAATATTACATAAACTTTGCAACTTTTTAATTTTGACACCCAAAAACTCCTAAATCACTCTAAAACCACTAAGTCACCCTATTACAACATATTAGACCTCATTCTTTCCCATTTACACCAAATTCAAGGATTTTCCTTCAAAAGGCTACAAATTCAAACATTAACAATTTTGTAGCAAGAATGCATTGTTTGCACATTTGACTACCAAGACTAAAAAAAAATCAACCTAATACACCTTAAATGGTCTTGATTGACCTTATTTAGCATAAATAAACCTAAAACATATTGATCTAACCCATTGATCACCTATCAACCTTCAAAAAGTGAAATTTTGCAACTAGGAGACTAGGTGCTCCTACACCAATTTTGGGAACTAGATCTGTTTATTGTGTATTTGCCAAATTTTTGCTATAGAGAATTGAATTTTCCATTCTAGGGTGAATCTTCCCTCATAGAGGGGTGAATTTTCCCTTCTGGGGTGAATATTCCCTCACAGAGGAGAAAATTTTCCCTTTTGTAGGGAAAATTCACCCCATTGTAGGGCAGATTCAATCCACTATAGGGTAGATTTGCCCCACTGTAGGGTAGATTCGCCCCACTGTAAGGAAACTTCACCCCACTACTTTTGGAATTTTTGAGTGGGTAAAAATTCTATTAGAATGAAGAGATGGGTGATTGGGATATACTGTTAGATAATCAGATTGAGGAAATAGATGATTGGATTGGGAAAATGAAGGATAGGAGTGGAAGAAAAAGCACTTAGAACTGGTAAACGATTAATTAGAATGGATGAACGAATCCCAATTCACAGAGATGAAAGCTTGAAATGAGTAAAAGATTGATTAGAAAGGATGAAAAACTCTCATAATGAGGATATGGATGCTTGGAATGGATGAAAGATTACTCGAAATGAGTAAACAGAGGATCAAAAGGGATGAAAGACTACTTGGTCAAACAGATGTTTGGAATGGTCAAATAGAGGTTTGTTTGGAATGGCTAAATAGAGGTTTCAAAGGTTTAGAATGACAAAATAGAGGTTTGGAATGATTATGTAAAGGTTTGAAATGATTAAATGATGGTTTAGAGGCTAAACGAAGTTAAATGTAGTGATTTTGACTGTTCAAGAGGGAAAATTTGTCCCACTGCAACAAACAGGAGGGAAAATTCACCCCATTATAGTAAAAATGAGGGTAAATTTTCCCCACTATAGTAAATAGGGACTTAGTTTCAATGAAAATGACTATGGAAAGGAAAATAAGGCCAATTTGTCAAAAAAATTACTAGTTTCTCACAAGAGAACACTTTGAAATAAGCACAATCCTACGATTAGTTTTAAGGGTATGGCCAATAAAGGTCTTAATCTAGGATGCACAAGGTGTCTAGGGAGTGTTTGATATACTCTCGGTACATGAGGCACAACTGTGAACACCAACCTATCACAAGGGTGAGTTAGGAACCCCAACAAGATATTGAAAGGATCGGACCAACTCTTCACATCTATCTAGGAATCACCTTAGCTTTGATGCGATTGGATTGAGGTACAAATTTCACTCTCCCCCCTTTATATACCCTACTGGTACACATGGTTGGGATCATCCCTTGGGGTGATGAAATCCCCAAATAGGTCCCACTAGAAAAAATACACTAATTGTTTCCAACTACTCCCTAGGATCACACAAAGTGCAAGGGGAAAGTGAAAACAAACTAATGCCCCCTTGGGTGACACAAAAAGATAGAAACAACAAGCAATGAATATTACTTCCCCTAATTAAACTATGTTCTTAGATTAACAAAAACAACAAGGATAAATTTTAAAATTTGAGCAAACGAATAGCCCTGCAAGCAAATGTTAGTTGTTTTATCTTTCATTCTTCATCAATTACACAAGAATATGTTGCAAAGTGTTAGAAAAAACACAAATATTCTTGCAAAAAATAATGTTAGGGGGTTAGATATAAAAACAACAAAAAATGGGAGCAAAAACTGAAGCTAAAATGGTCATTTTACCTCTCAAAATGTGTTGTTCTAGGGCATATCTGCCCCTCTACAGTAACCACGAGGGAGAATTCGCCCCACTGTAGTGAACAGGAAGGTGTAATTACACTTCTACAGTGAATATGAGGGTGTAATTGCACTTCTGCAATGAACAAGAGGGCGTAATTGCACTTTTGTAGTGAACCAGAGGGCGTAATTGCACTTTTGTAGTGAACAAGAGGGCGTAATTTCCTTTCTATAGTGAAACAAAGGGCATAATTTCCTTTCTGTAGTGAAACAAAGGGCATAATCACCTTTTTGTAGTGAAATAGAGGGCATAATTGCCTTTCTATAGTGAAATGGAGGGCGTAATCACCTTTCTGTAGTGACTAGGAGGGTGTAATCATTGTTCTGTAGTGACCAAGAGGGCATAATCACCTTTCTGTAGTGAAACAGAGGGCGTAATCACCCTTTTGCATTGACTAGAGGGCATAGTCACCCCTCTGTAGTGACCAGGAGGGCGTAGTTTCCCCTCCGTAGTAACCAAGAGGGTGTAGTCACTCCTCTGCAGTGACCAGGAGGGTGTAGTCACCCCTTTGTAGTAACCAGAATGTCATAGTCACCCCTCTACTACCTATTCTTGCAAATAATATCAACAACAAACGTTAAATAGAGCAACCCACTTGTGGGTCCCATGAAGCATGCTAGAAATGTGATATACTTGAGTTTTACCTATTCTAAACAACTAAAATGCAATGGAAAAACACAAATAAACACCTCAATATTAGCCTAAGGAATTGTTAATACAAAGAGATAAAATGAAAGAGGATTGCAAATGATTATACCTTCACTTTGTAGTTGAAACTCCTTGGTTGGCCCTTGATTTTGGATTTCTTTGTATGCTCCTTAGATGGCTATTGATGTAGCTAAATGCAAGATTAACTATATGGTAGGATGCAAATGCATTTGGCTAAAATGAATGGCTAGATGAGAGAAAAATGAGTGCAAAAAATGATAGCATAAGGTTTCTCCAATGACTAAGTGTTTTCAAATGCCTTAGAGGAGGGGGTATTTATACATAAACTTGAATTATCTAGAGAATTCAATGGCTGAGATTTATCCAACAAGGCCAAGATGAAGGGATAAGGTGAGTTGGGGACTCACAAGCCCTCACATTTTGACATGTGGATTGTGAAGTGGCTAAGGGTGAGATGATGTGTAGGTGATGTGGAAGGGAGGTACATGATGTGTAAGAAGGATATGTACCTTTGTAGTACATTGGGAGATGAGAAGATTCCTTTGAGGAATAAATGTGAATTAAAAAATTGCATGCTCGAGAGAATCTAGTGGATAAGAGAGGGTCTCCAAAAAGTTGGGAGTTTGTCACATGTGACTTGATGTGACAAGTCAAAAATTCTAGAAGATGAATGGGAAAATAGGATTATAGGAGGAGTAAAAGTGAATTAAAAATTCACATGGGGAAGAGAGGAGCCTTGGATGAATAAAAAGGAATCAAAAATTTCTTGGGGGATGGGGAGAGTTGACCAATGTATAGATTAGGTTTAACTAATCAGTAATTAGAGGATAATTAGGAGTTAATGAGGATTAGAAGCCAGCTTGAAAAATTTGGAGGATGTGACACATCCTAATCAAGGATTAGGCATGTGCACATCCTTAATGAATAGATTAGGAAATGGATTAGGATTAGATGAAAATGACATGTGAGGAATTAAATAAATATAATATTTATTTAATTCATTTGATGAAAAAGGGATTAAGGAGGGTAAGGTATTTAATTATTAATTAAATACATTAGGGATTTGGTAGAATTAAGGATATTAATTAAATAATAGCAATATTACTTAATTAACTTGAATAAGAGGATGTTTAGATGAAAAGTGATAAATTTGGATAAATTAAGTGTCCAAATTTAGATGTCTATAGTACCCTTTGCTACACTTTTTCCCAACACTCAAGATATTATTCCTTAAATCTTTAACATAGTAAACATCTTCAGTATTATGCTTTCCATAAAAAATAATTGAACCTATTCCACAAATCTTAGCACCTGAATCATCTCCAAATTTAACATGTCCTCCATCATATTTTTCAATTTTAACAAGCTTACTCTTGTCTCTGGTCATATGATTTGAGAAATCACTATCAATAAACCAATAGTTCTCATCCTGTCTAACATGTAAAGAAGATACCAAAGTACCTCCAATCTTATACTTTTTCTCCAAAGCACTTTCCTTCACACAACTTTCAGAGTTAGTAGAAAAAAATTCATCTTTTAAAGCAAGAACAAATATTCATTATCATCATCTCCATAATTAGATTAATCAGAAATACCAACATCTTGTCTATCATAATAGCTTTTCATGATCATCTTTTCTTTATTTTCCTTGTTCTTATTATTCACAACTCTGTTTGGACATCTTGAAGCATAGTGACCTATTTGTCCACAACTGAAACATTTGAAAGGTAATATACCTTTGTACTTGCTCCCTTTTCCATCCCTCTTACAAAGCTTCTACACCATCAAGATCATCTCCATCTAAATCTTCAAAAAAAAAATATTTTCCAAACTTGAAAGCAGTCTCCACTTTTGCACCTTTATTCAGACCAATTTTTCTCATTTCAAATGTAGTTAGTGTGCCATACAACTAATTTCTAGTGCAAGTATTAAAATTTTCAACTTCCTCAATATTAGAAGCCTTTTCACTATAAGAATCAAGAAGAGTTCTAAGAATTTTCTTTACCACTTTAGGTTCTTTGTATTTTTCACCAAGACCCCTCATTACACTAACAAGTTCATCAACCCTTTTTATATAACTTGTAATTGTTTCATCTCTAGACATTTGCAAATTCTCAAATTGTGTCTTTAGATTCTACGTCTTAGCTTTTTTAACCTTACCATCTCCTTCATAAATACTTTCTAGCTTATCCCAAACTTCTTTAGCAACATTCAAATCCATTACTTTCACTAATTCAATGTTTGCAAGACTACTCAAAAGAACAAACCTTGCTTTACCATTTGTTTCATAGGCCTTGATCTTGTCACTTGTTCTTGGTCCATTTGTAGGTATAGTGTATGTAGTCTTCACTACCTATGCAACATCAAATCCAAGGTAAGCCAAATAGCCTCCCATCTTAACCTTCTAGAATGCAAAGTTTGTGCCATCAAACATAGGGATCTCCTTCTTGTTTTCCATCTTAGATCCACCTCAAGTGGTCAATATTTTCTCCAAGGAACCTTTCTCTAATACCAATTATTGAATGAACAAGAAAAATGAGAGGGGATGTTGAATCATTTGTATCTAATTAAAACATCAAAACCCTCAACAATAATTAGATCCACATCCATTCATTAAACCCTTAATCTGTTATAATGTTTAAACATGAAATGTAGACAACTGAATGGAAACAACAACACCATAGAAATGAGAACACCAAATTTATGTGGAAAACCCTAGGAGGTAAAAACCATGATGAGGATTAGCTCACAATATAAGTAATTGTAAAATTAGTACAAAGGCTCACTGCCAGAATAGGACACATTTTCCAAAAGGCCTCACAACCCAAGCTCACTTCCGAAATAGAAAGAAGAAAGAAGATATAATGTTACACAAAGAACATGATCTCTATGCAATAGAGAATCTAGCACAATATATCCAATGACAATCGTAGCTCTCAAGATATCAATATACCTTCAACTCATTGCATTCAAAAATATTTCATTATAGCTCACACTGCATTTCGTATATCTACACTTAATTTCACATCACAACATTCAACTCTATTCCACACTTCATCTCACATAGACTTACCTTGCATTTATACCATCCACAACTTGAAAATCATCTTCAAGTCAGCTACACACACCTTACACTTTACAAATTAAAAATAGGTCAGCACTAAGCATTCCCATGGTGGATAGGAATGAAAGTGAACCAATACAAAACTTAATTGGAACCCAAATCAACACTCACATGCCATGTTACACCTTCATCAATACTTAAAAATATTTGAATGTAGTGTAAACACTAGGCCAGTCGTTACCCTTGCAAACACCATTAAATTTTGAAGTACATACTTCCTCAAATCGAAAGATGAAATGAGAACCACACACCACACTTTTAGACAATCTATAATAATCCAAAAACCACTTGAGATCCAAAAAATTCTTTGCACCAACTCACACCTTCAGAATGTACAATCCCAATACACTCAAATTGCTCTTCCAAACACTGCAACTATAAAAACCATCTTCTAGAGCATAACACCTCAAATCCTCTTGACACAAACAAGAGAATAACACCATCAGCTACCTTCAAAATCACAAGACTTGAAGCACAACTATAGAGAAACACAAAGCAAAAAAATTTCTCACAAACACCTCTTTAGACAACACTGCAAATCCAATTGACACACTGGTGAACATAAATTCTTCTACACATTGATCTAGAAGCCCAAATTTTGGATATAAAAAAATTGAACACTTCTAACCAACATATCTAGACCACAAAATAATATCTTCATCTCAAAAGCAATACAAAGCAAAACTAGAACACCTCTGCAATACCCTGTTTCCTCTTTTTTATCAAATTTCTCAATATCCTCAACATCTATATCACTACCACAACCATAACCAAAAGCTTATCAAAGCAACACCATAGGTTAACACCAATAACTTAACTTATGACAACATAATTTAACTAATAAAAGAAACAATATCTCTCAACCAAGTACACAATTGACATCAATGAAAACACCTTCATACTTGCAACAAAGGATGTGGACCACTGGGAGTTGCTAAGAGGCATGGCTCAAATTTTTGATAATTGGCCCAATCCAGGAAAAGAGGTTGTAGAAATGAAAAATGCTATTAGATTCCCCTAGGGAGTGTGTGAGCTTGAGAAAGCCAAAATCCATTGCAATCAAGACAAGATCCTCTTCATTTTTTAATAGATTATTGAATACAACAAGGAAATGGTGAAATACATGGCAGTCACTAAATCGGTGTTTCAACAAAACCTTAAAAGATGTCACACTTAACATGTTAGAGAGGAACATTTGGAATCCTCCTATCGGCTCTAGGAAAAGGAAAAACTATTGAGATAGCTCTGCCTAATTCCAAGAACAAAATTGACAAGAAGAATATGAAAGCCTTATCTTTTAAAGAAAAAAGTCAAGTTCTTACCAAGGAGTGGTAGGCCATAAAAGGCCTCCATCTTCTTGGAGAACAATAATTGGCCCTATTTGGTTGCTAGTCCTCGGCTAGTCCTATTTCCTTTTTTTTTATTGCTGGTTTTTAGTTTTTTTTCTACTTTTCCTTAGCTTTCCTTCCATCTCACCTCTTTTGAGACTCCTCTACTCTTCCTTAATGGCTGTTTTGTAATGGGTTCGGGCCCTTCCAAATTTATCTTAATCAAAACATTCAAGAATAATGTTCAATAATGAAATCAACTCAATACGAAGTTCACCAATTTAATTGTTGTACCAAAACATGGAAACCTTCTTCAGTGCAACACCATAGTTTCACTTAGCAATTTACCATGTTCATTCCATTACTCAATAACATCATCATTTTTGGGGTCACCCAATTCCTTCTTGAGAGGCTTTGTGATCATTATATAGTTTTTATCCACAATGTAGTTTGTGCCTACTAATTTGCAAGTTTGTTGAATCTAAGATTAACTTGTGTTGTGGTAGCTTCAACGCTTTCACCAACATCCTCTTGTATTGGATGAGGCCTTTTCCTAGTGGAATTTTTTCTTTGCCGTTGTTGTCGGGTATAAATACTTTTAGAAATTCAAATGGTTGGCTACAAACATTGTAGTACAATAACCTTGAAAAAAATTATTGTCACCCAAATACTATTCTCACTTATATAGACATAGCTACCATCAATTTTACTATAATGATCATATTCAAATTCAAACTTGAACTATTATCTTATTAATGGGTATGTGTAGGATCATGATGGGCCAAAAAGTGGTGATATGTAAGTGATATGATGGCCCATGTGGCTGATGGCTTTTTGTTTACCCAAAATTGATGAAATGAATAGGGTTTTTAAAGGAGATTCTCATCTTTCCACCAATTATAAATTATGCTTTACTTTGAATTTAATAAATAATTATTATTCATTTTCTATTTGAATTACGACTAAAGTCCTAATTGATAGGCTAATTCAAAAAACATCTATATCTTTCAAATGGTATCACATTTTTTTAATCCAAAACATGTGTCACATTCTATGCTTTGCATACTATAGGATTAAAAAAAGAGAGTTGAATTTCATGAATTTTGAGAGAAGCCAAGTTAGGGTGTTGGAACATACTGATTTTATATTTTTTAAAGTTGTAATAAAAAATCATAATTAATTATTTACTTGAAAAATTGGAAAGAAATATGCATCACATCGGGACATGAGTTCTCTACTTATATCACTAAAATATTATAAAAATATTATCATTTTAATTGTGAGGATTTAGGGGTGGTCATACATGTACACTTGCTTATTTTTTCCTAAAAGAGTTTACAAGATACTCTTGCATTTGAAATTTCAATTTTTTCACTAAAATATATATATTTTTTTAAAAAAAACTAGTAGTTTAGAAACTTCATTCAATTTGCTACAGATTCTATTCTTACATATTTTTGAAATAATATAGATAAATTATTCAAATTTTTACATCAAGTAAGCTAACTCTGATTTTTCTAAATTTTTTGCCACTTAAGGGCCTATTTTTTCCATGATGATCCTGCACATACCCTAATATCGGTAAATTCTAGGTAAATTTTGGTAGAGTTCATTGTGAATACCATGTTGGTAAACATAAAGTAAATATTACCTAGTTATATATACTTAGTCAAGTAAAGGGGTATTAAATACATCCTTAATAAATATTCCTCAATCATAGTA